>AZGZ01000011.1:40649-66132 GCA_001636715.1 Ascosphaera apis ARSEF 7405 | reverse complement strand
TCCCCTTCAATGGTCATTGCGTCGTGCTGCTTTCCCTTCTCGTCGCATCCCCTGTTCAATTCGCCCCCTCTGCCCTTCTTGCACTTGCACATGAGACTGCCATACACTCCTTTGCTGTCTCACCTTCATCATCTTCACCATCATCACCACCACCATCACAAACAGAAACAGAAACAATTCGGAAACGAAAACGAAAAACGTCCCGCTGGCCTGGCTCGTTTCTCTTCTTTATCTCTGATCGACGTCAATTCCCCCCGTCTTGTCTTGTCTTGGTCTTGGTCTTAATTCTTGTTTTCAATCACCCATCTACCCTGAATTGAATTGAGTTGCACTGTCCTGTCCTGCACGGCTCTGCTCTGCACTGCACACCCCTATTCCAATTCCAACCCTCCACCAAAAAGCAGAGCTCGACTCGTTCCCTGCTCATAATTGCTTTGCTCTGCTCTGCTCTGCACGGTCTGCCTAATTCAAGTCATCAACGCAGCAGCAGCAAAATCACAAAGGACAATCAATCAAACAAAAAGGAAACATCCACAAGGGAGAGAAAGAAAAGAAATATATTTTATATATATATAAAAAAAATAAAACAAAGAAGAAGCTAATTCACACACACACGCACACACACCCCGGACTGATACGATTTCCAACCGGCAATTCACCCTCGTTTGTCTGCCTGCCTGTCTTTTTCTTCTTGTTCTTCTTGTTCTTCATCTTCTTCTTCCTCCTCTTCTACTTCCTCCTCCCCCCATTCCTCTGTTCTGCTGTTGCTGTTGTCGTGGTCGTCGCCGCCTGTTCAAGCCGACAACCACCATGTCCTTCTTCTTCAAATCTAGAAAAAACCACCACAACAGCTCTTCCAATAGCAAGGACAAGGACAAAGATAAGGATAAAGACAGCAACCGGTCCACTGACTTCGCTGCCCCTGGCCAACCATCCTCTTCTCCCATAACGTCCGTATCGGCTGGCGGTCCCTCTATCCCTCGTGGCCACACCAATTCCATATCTACTTCTGCCGCCCCTACCAATCCCGCCCTTGCTGCTGCCGCCGCTCAAGGCAGGTCAGACTCGCCTGGTACACTTGCCGGTGTCGCTCCTCTCCCTCCTCCTCCTGCTGGTGCTGCCGCTGGCCCTGCTGCTGGCCCTGCTGCTGCCCCTTACGGTCACCACTCGAGTCCAAGCTTGCAACAAATCAATAATGTTCAAATCCCCGGAACTAATCATAATAATGCCGCTGCCGTCTCTAGCCCGACCGTTGGGCCAGGTCAGGCACAACAGCAGCCCATGATGCAACAGAACCAGACACAGGGACAGGGTCAGGGTCAGGGCCAGAGTCAGAGTCAGAGTCAGGGCCAATTCTCAAACCAAATTCCTGGAGGTCTACCGCAGCAACCGCCACCTGGCATGAGGAGTCGGTCTGCGAGTAATGCTGCCGCAAGTCCGATGATGATTCCGGGGGGTTTCCCACGAAGTATGGGCATGAATGAAAGCGCAAACACATCGTTAAGAAGTATCGAAGAAGTTCCTTCACCTGGTCTACCGCCACCAAACAATCAGATTAATGACGCCATGAATGTCCCCGGTGGACAAGCGCAAAGTTTACCTGCAATGGGCTCAATGATGCCACAATTACCTCCTTTCGCTGAGGGAAGGAAACGCGGGGAGAGCGTTAGCAGAGTGCGTCTCAATTCTGCAACATGTTTTCTTTGCCGTTTTATCTTTTTCGTTTTGTCTCCCCCCTGCTGACTGTAGATTCTTCCGCAGATGGCGCCTCCACCCGGCGGGCCTCCTCCATCACGACCCCCTAATGGCCCTCCCATGCACCATGCTCCAATGCGACCACAACCACCTTCTAACACCGCCGATCCATCTCCATACCCATGGTCTCAACGACGACTGATCCTCCCAGCTGTTCCTGGCCCTTTCCCTCGATACGGCGCAGCAGTCAACACCAATGCTAGCAAAGAAGGCGACATATACCTGATGGGCGGACTTGTCAACGGCAACGAAACTAAGCGTGACCTTTGGATGATTGAAGGGGCAGGCGCATCGCTTGTTCTCTCAGCCGCAAAAGGCGACGCTAGTATCGTGGGCACCAATGGCTTAGTTGGTATGCCCTGCTACCCCGTCACAAGCGTAACTGCTGGTCCCGGGCCAAGGATTGGGCACAGGAGTTTGTTGGTCGGGAACGCGTTCATCGTGTTTGGAGGTGATACGAAAGCCAGCCCTGATGATCCCTTGGATGATACGCTATACCTACTCAATACCTCTTCACGACAATGGTCGCGCGCTATACCGCCTGGTCCTCGCCCCCGCGGTCGGTATGGGCATACAATGAACATCGTGGGGAGCAAGATCTACGTTTTCGGAGGCCAAAGCGACCATGAGGGATTCTTCAACGATTTAGTTTGCTTCGACTTGAACGCCTTACAAAAAGCCAGTAATCACTGGCAATTCCTCATCGAAAACACAGCTGATTCGGAATCGGGGGAGTTACCCGTCGACGAGAACACAGGAAAACCATTAATCCCACCGGCGCGAACGAATCATACTATGGTCACATTCAACGATAGGCTGTGGTTATTCGGCGGTACGGACGGCGTTCATTGGTTTAACGATGCATGGGTTTACGATCCACGAACGAATGCCTGGCAATCTATCGATTACGTCGGCGTCACTCCTACCCCTCGCGAGGGACACGCAGCGGCTATGGTAGGTGACATCATGTACGTCTTTGGCGGGCGAAATGCCGCTGGCGAAGATCTCGACGATCTGGTAGCGTTCCGATGCACCCAGCGCAGATGGTATACTTTCCAGAAGATGGGCCCAGCGCCTAGTCCCCGTTCCGGCCATGCGATGTCTGTCTTTGGACGATGGATCATAGTCATTGGAGGCAGCCCAAACAAAGCTGACGAGAGCACTGATGAAGAGTTGGAATTAGTGTATGTGCTTGATACAGGCAAGATCAGGTACCCAGATAGTCCGCCTATGCATGGCCATCAGGGGCCAGGGGGAAACACACCTGGGCATTTAATGCATCCGAATCATCAGAGAACGACTAGCCCACACGGTGTCGCGATGCAGCAATCAGATAGAGGTCGAGACTCCAATGCGGCAGCTATGCAGAGACGAATGATGTCTCCTACAAGAGCAGGTGCACCTGGTCCGGGTCCCGGCCAGAGTGCAGATGGACAGTATCAATCTTTCGGTCGTACTAGTTCAGAACTAGATAATCAGCCACAACAACAGCAAGCACAGCAGCAGCAACCTCGACGGGGGACCGGTCCCATGGGTTCTGGCAGCAGACCATTACCCCCTGGCCAACGCCCTCGAGGTCCGGGATCCTTCAGCACAAGTCCACAACCAGCGAATACACCACCCCGATCCCCACAGCCAGGAATGCATGGGTCTACCCCGTCGATGTCCACGTCCAAATCAATGCCAAACATCAGTGAAAGCGCTGATCAATGTCAGGGACAAGAACGACCTTCTTCGCAGCAGCAAATGGGACATGCACGGCGTACCTCAAGATCGGCATCTACGTCATCTACCTCTGCTCGTCATGCGCCATCGTCATCGCAAACGCATATACAAACGCCAAACGATGAAGGGTGGAGCGGTAATATGTCTACCGAGCCAATTCAGGAGGAACCCGAGGATTCTGATGAGGAACACAAACAGCATCAGCAATCTCAGTCGAAACAGGGTCTACCGCCGCCGCCACCACAACAACAACAACAACATCCACCACGCACTTCTTCTGCAGCTTCGAATGGTACTTCGCCTACACCACGTCAATCTCGTTCTCCTGCGCCAACGTTGGGAGATGGGGATGAGACTGAATCACAGAACGGCAGCATCAATAGTGGAGTTGGTAAACCTTTACATAAAGTTTCATCTCGTCTAGGTTCCATCGCAGGCTCAAGAACTGGGTCACCCGCTGAACAACCGCAGCAGAATCGTCCTAGAAGGGTGTCTTCCGCTCAACAAGGCCCGTCAATGGCTAACATGCAAGATACCAATGCCGTCGCAAGATCGAATCCCGTGCCAGAGATAGAAGTTGCTGCGCCGCATGCCGAGAACGCAACTAGTCCAACCTACGCTGCTATCACTGCTGGAGGCGCTGCTGCAGGTGCAGCCTGTGCACCTGGCCATACTCACCAGCAGAGTCAAGGTAGTCGACGCACTCCATCCAACGCGACATCCGTTTCGAACTACACCACGAACAGCACGATCAGCGCAGCGACAGTCCCCGTCGGACAACGCGACTCGACGCAGAATGGACAATCCTCCCTCCAACACCACGGTTCCAACGCCTCAGGTACCAAAGTTGCAGCGCGCGCCATGGAAGCCGGTGAAGCTGCGCCGCTCGTCAGGCCGCCAAGTGGGCATCGGAGACACAGGGGTGTATCGGGTAGCATTGGATCCATGGGGAGTAGGAGTCGGGATAGTATATATAGCGTTGGTGCACCCGGGCCCGCCACACATGATGGTGGGGAAATTGAAGACTCGATGTTGTCTGTCACGTTAGGTGCACCGGCGTTGTCTTCGTCGAATTCGTCTGCTACGTCGGTGCAGCAGCACCAACCGCAGCAGCAGCAGCAGCAACACCAGCATTCCCCACAGCTAGGGGAGCCTAAACGCAACTCAAAGCGTATCAGTGTTGGTGATTGGGACGCGCCTAAAAGTCCTAGACTCAACGCGCATCAGGAAGCTTTGATGAAGGAGTTGGATGCCGTCAAGAAGAAGAATGCGTGGTTCGCGGGCGAGCTTGCCCTGGCTCGGAAAGCGGGCTATGTTCCATCGTCAATTACCCCAGCCATCTCAACAGGCCCGTCAGCACTTTCTGATAAATTCAGAAGCGTCAGCCATGGCAGCACAAGCAGTTTCGGAAGCAGTTTTGGCGGTACTTTGAGTAACGCTGATAGCGAGAGTTTTGGCGGTGGCGCAAATGCGGGTGCTGGACCAACTTCGGCAGGCATGTCCAAGCATGCATCGTTGCATGGATTGAATGCTCTGGAGCAGGATTCTGCTGGCTTGAAGGACGAGGATAAACCTCTTCTTGAAGCCCTCCTGGCAATGCGCGCGGAGCTGGTCACCATGCAGAGCACGGTGGAACAACAGGCTAGCACCGCTGCACGCAAAGTCGCGGAGATTGAACAGCAAAGAGACGTCGCCATTCGTGAAGCAGTGTACGCGCAAGCGAAACTCGCAGCGCTAGGTGGTAACGCCGCCGTTAGCCGCTCTGGTACCTCCATGAGCGACAACTCTCGTTCAGCGACCCCCACCAATGCGGTGTCTACCAAGGAGAAGGAGTTGAGAGAAAAGGATTTCGACACATTGCATGCTGAGCGGGCGACAGATATGTCCCGCCGTTTGGCGCTGGCTCTAGTCGCGCAAAATGACATGAAACAGCGCCTTGATACGCTGACTGCTGAATTGAAGGAGGAACAACATGCTCGTCAGATTGCAGAGGAATTGAGAGACGCTACTAGCCAGCGACTAAACGAGCTTGAATCCAAAAGCCGCGATTTAGTCGAACTTGAAAGTCTGCGCGCCGAACTCACTGCTCTGCACGATGCGCTCAATGAGGAGCAGACCGCAAGGGCACATGCTGAGTCGCAGATAAAACTTGCTGAGATCGATAAGAATGAGCTAGAGGATAAACTTGAGGAGGCCGAGCTGCTTGCGTCTGGATCCGCGGACAACTTCGCAGCGTTGCGTGAAGCGGTGTTTGCGTCCGAGGAGAAGGCTTCACATGTGGCTAAGCAGCTTGCAGAGACGGAAGAAAGGGTTGAGATACTTGGTCAGCAACTGCGAGAAGCTCGGGCCGCTGTTGAAGAGAAGACTGTTCATGGACAGGATCTGGAGCGACAGGTTACTGAATCAACTGATATGGTTCAATTGCTTCAGAGACGGTCCGAGGAAGATCGACTTGCGCGCGAAGACCTGGAAAGACAGCTTCTGGAAATCAAGGCGGAGCGTGACTCCATCCTTGCTGAGTCTGAGGAGACACGACGTAAACTCAGAGATGCCAGTGAGATTGCTGAGAAGCATGCTCGTGAGGCTGAGACACATCGTGCCGCGTTCCTTGCTGGCCTTGATCGTGTCGCGTCGTCTCGCAATCTCAAGGGCTCTGTTGCCGGCAGCGATGCTGGAAGCGAACATCATCCAATCTC
Source organism: Ascosphaera apis ARSEF 7405 (assembly GCA_001636715.1). Lineage (NCBI taxonomy): Eukaryota > Fungi > Ascomycota > Eurotiomycetes > Onygenales > Ascosphaeraceae > Ascosphaera > Ascosphaera apis. Next base: position 59,956 of record AZGZ01000011.1, on the reverse strand, counting down.
TGACGAGCGAGTCTCTGCTCTCCGTGATCAGATTGATCGCGCTAATGAGCGAGCACGCGCACATCAGGAAGCTGCTGAGGCTGCTACAGAGAAGCTCCGACGTGCGGAAGAACGCATTGCTGGCCTCGAAGCTTATCAAGAGCAAAGCGCTCGTGAAGGTCTCCAACTGCGCCGTCAACTACAGGTTGCGACCAGAGAGGCGCGTATACTCGCACTGGAAGTTCGCGATGTCAAGGCTCAGCTTGAGACTCAACAACGTGATGCCAATGCGCTTCTGGTGCAACATAACGCGCTTAAGGAACTCTTGAATGATCGCAATGTTCACTACTCAGACAGTACTAGACGCTCTCCTCGGCTGGAATCTCCAGCTTTCAACTCCAACCCTTCGAGATTCGGAACACCCGAACATGCTCGCTTGCGCGAACTCGAGCAGCAGTTGCAAGCTAACATCAAAGCTCACGAGGAAACCAAAACTTTGAACGAGCAGCGCGAGCAGGAGGCAGAGAAGACTTATAATGAGAAACTCGAGCAGCTCGGCAAGGACTACCGCAGTGCTGTGCACTACGTCAAGGGTACGGAGAAGATGCTGCGACGAATGAAGGATGAGCTTGAGAAGTATAAGACGCAGAACGCCAAGTTCCAAGCGGAATTGGAGACTGTTGGCAGACAGAGTTCGTCTTCTGAGTACTCATCGCGTGCTGCCGCGGAATGGGAAAACGAGCGCACACATCTCCAGAGCGCACTGGCTGATGCTCAGGAGAAGATGAGCTCCGCTGTGGTCGAACTCGAGTCGCAAGTTTCGAAGTTGCACGAGGACGTTGCTGCCGCTCGAGCAGAGCGCGATAAGGCCCGCCGCGCCGAGGAGGCCCTTGAGCAAGAACTTTACGAACTTGGCGAGAAGCACAGGGCAGAGATCGCGCGCCTGAGGAGCGAGAACGCCGCATTGGAGAGCCGTGCAAGTGATGCGGAGCGACGAGTGATGATGCTCCTCGAAAGCTCCATCACAGCACAGCAAGCACAAAGTGGAGGAGCGGTACGTCGAACTCAGAGCAATGCTTCTTCTGACACTATTGGCCGTATCCTAAGTCGTTCTCGTGGAAATAGCGTCAGCACCTTATCCCGCGAAATTGATCCCGATTCCGAAAACATCCCATTGCGCTCACATTCTGCGGCTGCTGCCGTTACCAACGGTACAGCTGGCGGATTGCGGCCTATAGCTCAACATACTGGCGATCACCATGTCGACCAGAGAACTTCACTCGCCCTTGACAGTTTGACCTCTGAGCTTGATGCGCTTAGGTCTCATTGGGAAGCGTCCAACCGTCGCAACTATCGTCTGAGCAGCAACACACTTGACCCTGATCGCGAGGAACTGGCCCGCGTGAATGAGGGGTACGAAAACGGCGGGGAGGATGGAAAAGAGGAGCCGCTTGTTTTGAGTGAAAGCCTCGTGGGGTGGCGCAAAAAGCTTGAAGAAGAAGAGCAGAGGGCAAGTATGGTTGACAAAGAGAAGGAGAGGCAGTCTGCTGGGTCACGGACACCTGTTGGCGCCTCTACAAACTCCATGACTGGCAATGGCAACCCCGCGAGAGATGTTGAATCTCCCGTTATGCCCGTTGGCGTCACAGTCACGGCTGATAACATGATATAAAGGGATGCCATCCAATTGCCTTGCATCTTTCTTTTCATGACTTGATATCTTCTCTGCTTCGTTTTTTTTTTGTTTTATACTGCTGATCGCGCCTGCGGTCATTCTGATTCCCGCCCCTACGTTCTTATCTTCGCTTGTATATCTTTTTTTGTTTTTGGTCTATATATTCCCCAAATTTCTTTTTCGATTGCCAGATTGCCTGGCTATGTACTTTCACTATATTACTGTACTATTTGTTCATGTCTTCACTCTTAGCCTGTGGGGTGCTTGAGGCCATCCCAAGCTCGATTCTCCTTCCTTTTCCCCCCGCCTTTTTTTTTTTTTTGCCCCTAACATCTACTCTTGACTCCTTTCGCTCGCCAGTCTCTCCTTGACAACCTTGATCTATGATCATGCGTCTCACTTCCTTTTCAAACCTTTCACCAGCGGTTTTCTCATATATTGTTTTTCTCCCGTCTGACTTTTTTCTTTTTTCATTTTCATTTTCTCTTTGTCTCAACTCGAATTTCTTATTTGTTATTTTTTGTTTTTTCCTTTGATGATACCTCTTTATCGTGCAGTGGCGTTAAAGTTTTTATTCTCTTTGCCCCCTTCAGCTGTATGCACTTATCTTTTCATCTAGAGTTAATGAAAGTGATTCAGGATATAGCATCTCATGGTTTTCACCAGGAATATTCGTGGCTTTGTGATTTTATGATAAATGTCTGGGTGCAGGCAGATAAGAATATATAACAAGGAAGCGTAATAAAAGCACCCCCAGTTAAGTTGAAAGAGAGTATCTCAAAATATACTGAATGCGCCGATCAGCCTCCCCACGAAATTTACATGACATTAATCGGTTTATTGAATCTACAGGGAGGCTTTGCCATTCCTCATTTACGTTTCCCTCAATTGAGCGCGAGCAATCTTCACACAATCCCGATAGAACCAATTCCCAAACCCAGTCAAATTGGCAATTTACTTTCAACATCATGAATGTCTTTTGCTTGTCTCTTGATGGTGGGAAGGCGTGACACCAAGTGCCCGCTGTTGTTGTTTCCTCAAAGGCCTTCAGCAGAGTTCAATCAGCCTCTGGGTGTCCAAACTTAATTGGTGCCAGTGTCTCGTAAGGCTGGTAGAAACCAATTGAGGCGCGGCGTCATGCTTCTTGCCTGTTTCGAGAGAATGGCGGTGGCGAAGAGTAGCACATGTACATACTGCTACCTTTTAAGACACTTATTTGAGAATCTATAGGAGTGCAGCAGCATTGCGGTCATAAATGAAAGGTTGAATGAGAGAATAAAGTTTCCACAGCATGTCTGATTCCAAAAGAGGGACGATTCCAATGAGATAGTTCTTGCCTTGTCAGGGACAAGTGCTCTGCAATGGGTCAATAACATCTTCTATAGCGAAAAACAGAATGCTCAGACTCGCAATCACAAAGCTTTTGTCCTTATATCTCAGGCTCATCCAGGCAATAATGATGAAAAAAGAAGGAGATATGAGATGCCTGCCCTCAATCCCTATAAGAAAACTCCTTGCCACGGACAGCATGATGGGGTAGATATAGCCTGTTGCCAATGATCCAACGACGGACGACACATATATCCAGGCAGTCTGAAGTAAAGAAGTAAAGAAGGTGCGATGACAATGGAACCTGCCCACACGAGGGGTTGCTGGCCCTTGACAACGGTATGTCCGGAGCCGTTGCCCCCAGGGATAGACATCAGATATAGTTGCACGCACTCAGCGTCCTGTTGGCAAGCAACATATCCAGCCACTAGATTTGAAGCAGAGTCTTGTATCACTCGAGCGTCATATCGAGCGATATATGCACTTGCGATTACAGGCCTGTCTTTCCTTCTTCGCCCTGTATGCCCAACGCAGATTTGCTCTTGTCGCATCATGGATGCGGAAGCTGCACAGGGACAGAACAGTCTCCTGGCATCTAATAAGCAAACGCAACATACTGCACTGTTCAGCTTCGTATAAACCTGAAAACAGCCATGCCGGCCTGTGGTTATGATATATGTATGTAGTGTACATAGTTGTGATCAATTACTAGGTTATTGTATCACGCGTCGAAGTCGCGTAGGTCAGATGCGTATCCAATTCCTCGGCCAATATATATATATACGTACAGTGACGAAGTACACTACATCTCCGTACACCCACGAACCTCTTCGCGGCAATCATAGACTCCACTCAGAACAATATCCTATTACTTGTATCTACGGCATTGGACATTGGCATTGGTATTGGCATTGGTGCAGATCCGGGGCAGCATTGCAGGTGCAATGTAAATACTGCTGCTCGTTTATATCGTCTTCACTCTTGTTACTCTTGGATTCTGGACCCTTTTTGAACCTGCCACTTTCTGGCTGAAGCAGCTCTGTCTATATAGTAAGTCTGGTCATATGCAGTAATGACTACGCCAAAAGAGTCCGTTTGCGCTCCTATGGTCTCGGACCATTCTGCGATTCATGTTCAATACTAACAGTAATGGACAGAAAATCCAGCATGTCTGCCTTTGTCCCGCCGACACCTGGCGCAAAGTTCCATTTCACACCAAAGCCACCAGCGCGAACACGATATGTCAAGGACGGCCAATCTTTACCGGCTCTCCGATTGTGGGATCGAGTCCCCGTCACTCCAGTTGCACCACGGAGGAAGACACATAAGGTGTGGAAAAGATTTATACAGGCTTCACGGCACGAATCAGTGCGACATGGTTCTATCAGTACGGGGATTAATGTCCTCGACACCGGCATTACCCTTAGGGGAACCAAGCGATTGAAGACAAACCATGACGATGGGGACTTTCATATTGGACGCTCCTTTTTGGAAACGAGGTGGGAAACCGAAGATATACGTCTCAATAAGAGTAGGTGCTCATAGTCTACTAGCATTATATGCGCACTAGTTATCATTCTCATCACATGCTGACGCCTCATATAGGAAAGCTACCGAACGCCATAGATGTCGAGGGAGAGACCGAATCAAAAGATGCAGGAAAAATCGACACGAAAGATGTAAACTCCCCAACTGCAAAACAGACATCGACCAAGCAATTCGATAAACAGGCTAGACTGCATGATGAAAGGAACAATGACGCTGAAGATCAAACTATGCCGATCGATACTCTTGCTCCTATCTCATCCCCGGCCCCAGTATACATCAGTCCAGAGACGAGTTTGATTCTTGCAGAGGAAGACGAAGAAGAGACAACTATATTAGAAAGCGCCCCAACAACGAGCAGGCTATTAAGCAGCCCGCCCGCGGACACAGATGGTTCCTTTGAACATGGTGCTAGTGGTATTGGACGGTCAGGAAGCGAAAGAGCGACTGTCGTGACCTCAAATACATTAGAGCATACGCCCAGCAAAAGACCTCAAAGCCTGCCACAGATTGTCACGCCTCCATCTCTACACCATCCATCTTTATTGGAAGATGACGCCGAGTTTCTTGCCGACTTCTTAATGCAGGCCAAAAACAAACGTGAAGCCCGATCACGGTCTTTGTCCGATGAAACCGATATCTATTTTTCCACTAGGGAGCCTGTCCCTCCTAAAGAAAAGGAGCATGTTGACAATGAGACGGAACCATCATTTGCTTCACCCGAACAGAAAAATTTGGATTTAAGCGATGATGCGCACCAAACCACTTCTGAGGAACTGCAAGTCAACGACGGTCAACTATCGCTAAGTCGGTTGAGAGATGCACATGCCCAGAAGAAGATGAATAAAGTTGATGCCCCACTGAAATATAAGAATATGGGGTTAAAAAAGCACATGAAAGGCACATCGAATGCGTCCAGGCAATCCAAAATTGCCAGTGTACCTGCATTCTTTGACTCAATTGCCATCACCCGGAGAGTCAAAGATAGCAGTTACCGAAAAGCAATCTCATCATCGGACATCTCAAAGAATGTTGAGCACTCGCATGACGAATCTCAAAATCGATATCCAGCACTTAAACTGCACGTCAAGCTGAACTCTGATGACCCCATTCTCCTTCGCCAGATCTATCTTAACACTCAGAAGAACACAAAATTCAATAAAGGTAACGCGAAGAGAGCACCGACGGTCTTGAGAAGGATGAAGCTCGAGGCAAAGCGCAAGCACAGTACCGACAATTCAGAGAATGAATGGGAGGATACAGACGAGAAGCCCAAAAATACATCGTCGAAAAGGGTCCGATGGAACGAGAAGCGACTTGTGGAATATATCGACGAAAACGACTCTGATGTCAGTTCCGAAGAGACAGAACAGGAGAATGACGAGGACGCTGTCGGTGAGCCCGATGGCGATACCTCAACTGATCGAGACTCGAGCCCCGATCCAATTGCTGAAGCTGAAGCTGCGCCTGTGCAAAAACCTCAGCTACAAACTGTTCCTATAAGGACCAAGCCAGTGTCACCAAAGAAGAACAAAGCTGTTTCAAAGACGCTGCCGAGAGCTTCAAGATTATCTCACACATCGGCCATTGCGCCGACACCGGCCAAAACCAAGTCTGCAGGAAGACAGCGAGGTAAACACACAGGTCTATCTACAACACACAACCCGATCAACTCCTTTTCGTTATCGCCAACCTTGAGCTTTGGCGGAAAAAGGACAAAGCTTAGGGGAGGTAAGACCGTAGATGTCTCATCTGATCCCCCTAACGTCCGCAATAAGGCAAAGTGTAAGAAGCAGTAAACAACCAGACCATAAAGCCCATCATCACATAATGAAATGGTTAAGGATTGGCACATAGGTACCCTCCCACCGACTATGTATCCCATGATAGCGCCGACACCACGTTGAAGAATGTCATTACAACAGCAAGCTTGATGATAGTCTTAATTCTAGATTATAGATGCGTCAAGGCGGAAGTATTCTCTCCGCTGCCATCGCAAGCTTTCAAGGCACACAGGGGATAGCTCCACGCCAGCTTTTCTAGCTGCGTTTCAGGCTCCTCTAAAGGTGGACAAATAAGAGGCCTGAAATGATAAACCGTCACTTAGACTTACCGCTCCTTTGACTGTTTCTATGGAGCAGACTCCATCAGTACGATCGCTCCGACCGTTCAACAAGCTGTCTGTACCGGTACGGATGGCCGTTTGTTACGGATCAGATATCAACCTCGATGGATTACATTCAATAACACATTCCCAACGCTCCTACATCATTTACCCCGTCAGCCTACCATTGTCGCCCTCATTTCCAGTTAGCTTCTTGGGATTGGGACAATTTGGGCGCTCTGTCCCGCCACAAGTCCTTCTTAAAACAGCAGCTGCTGGTCCTACTCGCACAATCGTGGCTGCCATGATATGTCGGCTATCGAAGCTGAGAATGGCTGCATTCAATGTCGCTGTTTTGAATTCGAGGTCAAGGAAACCATGGGACGAAATCTCATGTGGGGCTCGTTGGCAGTTGGTGTGAGTGGACAGGCGGGCACGGAGATCCAGACCCTGGGCACGTCCGTCCACTGCCATAGTGGAGCCGTGAGACGCCATCGGTTGAGGAAGCATCAAAAAAGTTACGGGCTTGCCCGGCAGTCTGTGAAGAAATGGGAAGTCGCGGTATCGAGAATCAAAACGCACATACATACGGAGTACCTATGGTGTACCAATAGATGAGTGGGAGATAGATAGACATACAGGCCGATCTCCTTCTTTGCTCGTGCTTGATAGAGGAAAGTCAATTTCAGTGATGCTTCAAGCTGCTGAGGGGCATCGCGATACCGGATTGTCGCCCCACTACCTTGACAGGTCGGCGGTAGGGCTTCATGTTTGTGAAGCCGAGGGGTAATTTGCCGCCGCAACAAGCGAAGTGACGGGATAAAATGAAGCATCAGTTACGTGGATTGCATCAAGCCATGAAGCTCAATGATGACATTCTGCAGACCGTTTATTCACGGATTGAGACACGGAACCTGAGTACGATGTGGCTGTGTCTCCCACCATATATGCATTTGAGACAGAAGGGACTATGAGAGCGTGGGATGATAGCCGGGCATGATCTGGCGAAAATATCCGCGGGAAGGCTGTGAAATTTCCCATTTCTATGATAGATTACAACAAAAACATCGAGAAGCACCATTACAGCTCTCGTGTAGTTCAATGGAAGAATAACAAAAAAAAGACGTGATCGATCTAGAGGGAAAACAATAAATTTTGTCTTGATAGCAAAGTGAACGTAACAACATAACTTCATATAGCGACAGAACCCTCCCAACAGACTTCTGTTACATCAAAACGATATTCTCATCATTCATCTCGAAGACACTTCCGTCTTACTTTTCTGATTGCCGAATTTAGTTCTTAGCCTCCTCTGGCCAGACGTCATAGCCGAAGGTATCCTTCATGTTGACGAAGCGAGTGTGCCTGCCTTCAGCAACCTTGTTGACAGCAGCGAACTGCTCCTCAGTAAGCTCGAGGTACTTGAAGTTGCTCTCAATACGGGCTGGGTTAGAAGACTTGGGCAAAACAGCGTAGCCACGCTTAAGACCCCAGGCAATAAGGACCTGAGCAAGAGTAGCATTGGCCTCCTCTGCGATCTTGAGGAGTGTGGGGTTTGTCGAGACTTTCTCGCCGGTGCTTGGGACCTGATCCTGGGACCCGAGGGGAGAGTAGGCCTCGATGAGGATGTTGTGCTCCTGGCAGTACTTGATGACCTCGTTGTTGGGAAGGAAGGGATGAACCTCGATCTGGTTGACCGCGGGAGGCACCTTAGCGTAGGAAAGAAGCTTATCGAGCTGCTTAGGAGTGAAGTTAGAGACACCAATGGCTCTACACTTTCCAGCATGGAGAAGTTCCTCCATAGCACGCCATGTAGGCTCATGGTTCTCTGTCAATTCCTTGTTGATGACATACTTTGTGACGGCAATTGAGTCAGCCAATGTGTACATAGTAGGAATCATGTTTTCAAGCTATCATGGGAGCTATACCTTTCCGTCACTGCCGAGCTTAGGCTTAGGGATCTTGTCATCAGTCTTCTCAGAGGCAATGGGCCAGTGCATGAGGAAGAGATCGACATAGTTGAGCTGGAAGTTGCTCAAGGAGTTCTCAAGGGACCACTTGACATCCTCGGGCTTGTGAAGATGATTCCAGACCTTAGTGGTGATGAAGATATCTTCACGCTTGACGTCCTGGTTCTCCTTCAAGAAATCGTGGAGGGCGAAGCCAATCTCGTGCTCATTGCCGTAGAACCAGGCGCAATCCAAATGTCTGTAGCCAACCTTCAAGGCAGCCTTGACGGCATTGTAAGTCTCACCAGGCTTGCCCTGGCTAGCGAAGGTACCGAAACCAAGTCCGGGAATCTTGACGCCGTTGTTAAGGGTGAATATCTGATGAGCCATGATGAATAGATTGAGGGTACGTTTCCTTTGCTTTGGATGTCTCCTTTGATGGATGATAGATGATTTGTCTTGGGATGAATTTCAGACGAAATCTCTCTACAGATGGAGATTTCTGATCGACGCTCGCTTCTCTATAACTTTCGTCGCTGGCCGGTTCTCACTCTTCGCACTTCCCTCCTTTTCTTTTGCCCCTCTGCCCCTCCTTCTTGTTATGCTTTATATAGGACTAGGCCGGCCTCTGGACGGCGTTCTCCACCGTCTGTGATCCACTTGGAATTTCGGATATACGATTGGTAGCGGAATTTCGCAGCAACCAGGACGGACAGCTCTGTCAGTTCGTGGCCTGTCCTTCGTTGCCTTACTCGTTCATGTCAACTTTGTGACAGGAATTGCTGCCTGCATCCAAAATGTGACCGACCTACCTTGTTATGCGTACGACATGATTCACAATGCCGTGATTATGGCTGGTCAGATCGTCGACGATGGATGACGATGAGGATACGAAGATCATTGAGGGTGAAAGTTGTATTACGATGTAGTCAGTCAAGTCAATTATATGAATGACATGGATGTATGCAGGTTATTTATGCAATAGACATTAGGCATGAAATTACCGTATACTGCTTAGTGTAATGAACTAACTCCTCAAAAGGGAAAATCCTTGAGTATGGTTGTTCGCCTGTTACAGTATAGCGTGGAAGTTATGCAATTTATGCCACTATCGCTGAACCTCCTTGCTCACAAAAAGCATCTATGTAGGTTACATACATAGACAACCAAGTTTGCACTGCAAAAAGAATTGAATTGATGGAAATAGAGCTTGAACTTGCTCTTCCAGCATCAATCGCGTGTGCGTAGGATGGCCCGGGAAGTTCTATACAATCAGGGTTCACGGCTTGGTGGTTATGGATTTACATGCCATGGTTGAAAATCCCCCCGTTAGCCGTGAGCTCCCACGAGTTTCCCGATTTCAATATCTGCGCACCATGGTCCGAATAATTTGATTCTACTTGCTTTGCCGGCCTCTTTTCTTTGCATGTTTGAGGGCAATGGCGCTAGGTGCTGGCGTTGACACCAATACTGTCTCGCTGGCCGGCTGGATGGCTGGCTGGCTGAACGAATGAATTAGCTTGGTTGGCGGGATGTGGCCATGTCAGGCTGCATCTGCAGATACCTGCGTACAAAGTACCTTTCAAGGAGCTGGAAAGGGGGATTAAGGGGAGAAGAGATATGGCAGAACGTTATAGACGGTCATGATTCAGGCTGGCAGTTAAGGTCTCTCGGTGCTTTCGTATATGTCGGCCTTGTCTTCTTTCACTTTGACAACCAGGCCGGGCTGTTCTATCTGAACATGATGACCCTCTCATCGCAACGTTAATTCGAAAGCCAAGATGCAGGGAGATGACCCTATATTTCTCTCAAAGCTAGCCCGAGCATTCCGATGCGACAAAAAGATGCAGTTCCATCGAGAACGACGTCCCCACTTATGCTGCTATTCCGGCAGAGTGATGATATGCTCCACTATTACGTCAGGAACTACAGCCCACGGGCCAATTAAGCACAGAGTGGGAGGACAGAACAAGCAAAGACACACGAATTTGGGAGCAGAAGAGCGCGAGGTAAAGTTTAAAGCAGCGGAGCGCCACGATAACAGAGCGAGACAGTTCAGTTCTGGGTTTAATGACGAAAGTATCACGACCGCTCAATGCGCTGTGGTGGGGTCTTTAGTCCATTGATCGGACATTGTCCACGCCTTCGCTCCTCTGCTGTGATGCGACATTGATGCTGTCGTCGCCGCTGTCACCAATCGGCCTCACGATGCTGCCTGAGCTTGATCAGCGTGAAAGAAAAGGGGGTGAGAGGGGAGTGAGGGAGCAAGGGCCAAGGTATCAACTTGATGGATTGAAACCGGTGAAGCAATGACGACGTTGTCGATGATGATGATGATGATGGTAATGATTATGCTGATTGCTGGGAGATAATGTACGCCCGCACCAACCTTGGACATCCTCTCTGGCTGGTTTCGCTGGTTTCGATTTGACCTTTTCGTCCTCCAGATGCCGGCGGCCCTTCCTTCCCCTTCCCCCCCTCCATTCAGTGCTCCCTTCTCTCCCTTCTCACTTCTGGCTTCCCACCCCACGCCCCCCGTTCATCCAGGCGTATAAAAGGGAAAGAGTTTCCTCTGTCCGCGGCTCGGGAGAGATTGGAAATTCGTCTCTCACGTCTTCTTCGTATCATCCATCATCTTCTTTTTTTTCGGTTAAGAGCAAAGCATCTACTCTTTGTCTGCCCCTCTGTCATTGGCCTCCTGTTGCTCACTTCTCCGGACTCATTATAAGATCAATTGGCTCTCTGCTACGGGAACTTCCTCTCCAGTAGCTTTTTCTACCTCTTAACAACTTACCCCGCGCTCTACGTGCTGTTCGAGGCTCCATTTCACTAGCCAGGCAAGCACGCAAGTAGACAAGACATTTTCGTCGATCAATTCACATTATCTCGTCAGAGAGAAAAAGAAATAAAGGAAAAAGGGAAGAAATCATTCAAAATGGCTTCCAGAGATGACGCTGTCTCCCCCGGCACTGAGGTCGCCGATTCGCAACCGCAGCAGCAGCAGCAGCCATCGCAGCAGCAACAGCAAGAATCCAACAGTGTCGAGATTCCTGCTTCTCGCAGCTCGGTCAGCGATGCCACATCTTTCATGCACAATCTGAGTCTCAATCCTCTGCGTGCTTCCGCCGCTAGGCGGGCATCCCGGAACTCTTTCGGCACTTCCCTACCCATCCCACGGTCCCCGCGGTCATCCAGGGGTTCATGGCTCGGAGCTAAGCAGGCCAGTGCCGCTGCCCGTAGGAGTTTGCTAGCTTCTCAGGTCCAGGATATCAACAAGGAGACTGTCGAGAAGGCCAAGAACATGGCTTTCGCCTTCGATATCGATGGTGTTCTTGTTCACGGTCTCAACTTGATTCCTGAGGCCGCTAGAGTCATGGAGCTCTTGAACGGCGACAATGAGCTCGGCATCAAGATTCCATTCATTTTGCTGACCAACGGCGGTGGTAAGACTGAGACTATGCGTACAGAGCAATTGACTCGCATCCTCGGCCACCCCATCAGCGTTGATCAGTTCATCCAGTCACACACACCCATGCAGGCTCTTTCCGAGTACTACGAGACCGTCCTAGTTGTCGGTGGTGAGGGTGATGAGGCCCGTGCCGCTGCCGAGGAGTATGGTTTCGCGAACGTTGTCTTGCCCATGGATATCCTTGCCTGGGACCCTAACATTTCCCCCTGGAAGACATGGACCGAGAAGGAGAAGAAGATGGCTCGTCCCCAGGACTTCGACCGCGTCAAGTTCGACGCTGTCCTTGTCTTCGCCGACTCTCGCGACTACGCTACCGATATGCAGTTGATCATTGACTTGGTCATGTCTGATAATGGCAAGATCGGCACCAGATCCCCGAACCCTCTTGAGACCCAATTGCCTATCTACTTCTCTCACGGTGACTTGGTCATGCCTACTGAGTACAAGGGTCCCGTCCGTATGACTCAGGGTGCGTTCCGCATTGGTGTCGAGGCTATGTTCAAGGCTCTCACTGGCGGTGATCTCGAACGTGTCGTCTACGGCAAGCCCGAGCTCGCGCAGTACAAGTATGCCGATGAGGTCTTGAAGGCCTGGATGAAGGAGCTTCACAACGACTACAAGCTTCCTGAGAACATCTACATGGTTGGTGACAACCCACAGTCCGACATCATCGGTGGTAACATGTACGGCTGGAACACCTGCCTTGTCCGCACTGGTGTCTTCCAGGGAGGTGAGAACGATGAGGAGAACCCAGCCAACTTCGGTGTCTTCGCCAATGTCTTGGAGGCCGTGCAGGCTGTCATTAAGAAGGAATTGGGCAGCGAGTTCAAGATGAAGTGGAGTGACCGTGTCAACCCCATGTTGAGGACCGAGAGCATCCCCGCCATTGAGTAAATGTGCTCTTTTTTCATCGAGGTCAATCTCAGATCTTGAAAGTTATGTTTATGTTTTCCTTTGATCATAAGAACAGTTTGGGCATTCAATGGTATCTGTTACGCTCTGCCAATTTTCTACCATCATTCCTTTTGTTTTCTATTCCAATCCCCTTTTCTCCTCACCACACGAAGAAAAAGTCAACAGTCCATTACATTATATAGACTTTTAACCGACCCCAAGGCAGACACAAAAAAGATATGACTTTCTGCATGCATCCTGTAAATGACCATAAGTTTGCCTCATCAATGAATTACGATGTCTTGAAACACAAAGAGAACGAAGGGAGAGTTATCAAGTGGCTCATTGTTTCGAGATTGAAAGTAAGCAGGAAGAGAATCGTTCCAGTGATAAATGAACAGAGAATCATACTGTAGTACGTATATCGTTAGATAAAAAGAGCAATGAGACGAAATCAACCGATATTGTTTGTTCGTAAGTAACGCTGGAACGCCTTGTCTTCTTCTGACAGTGTTTCCTTTGTCCCAAGCGCCTCCCTGTATCTTGCAGTCAAGGCAGAGTCACGATCCCCAGGAGCCACGTAGTTGTCATCATCGTCATAGTCCTCATCGTCATCCTCTGCTTCAGAGATAGTATCTGTCTCCTTCGATGTTCCGGGTACCTCTGAAGAATCTGTTGTGTTTGCAGCGGTTCCAGAAACATTCATATCCTTCATGAGTTTACCAAGCTGTGCCTCCCTTTGTTGTGCTTCTTTCTCTTCCTTCTCCTTTTTTCTCCGCTCAAATTCGGGTTTATAGTCTCGCTCGAATTCCTTTCTCTTCTCCTCGACTGCAGCGAAGAACTCGTCGACACCGGCACCGGTCATGGAACTGACACCGACAACGTTCAAGTATCGGTAGAACTCTTCAAGCATCAAGCTCATACTGTTCAAGTACGAACCCATGTATCCACTGCCGCCGAAAGAGCTCGCATTTCCTTCACTGCCGAACAAACCGTTCTCCTCTTCCTGAGTCAAAGCAGCCTGGAACGCCTCGAAGTCGGTCATCCACTCCTTTGCGAACTCTGCGTCTCGAACATCTGTTTTGTTGAAGACCAGAATCATGGGTAGCCTTGTCTTGTAGAGAATACTGCAGGCATATAGCATGTTGGACATGAAGGTGCTTGTGGAGCTCGTGCGTGGTGTATCGATTACATATGCGATAACAGTAGGGAAAGTCGACGCCAGAGTCTCGAGCAAGATACTTCCAGACGCAGACCAGACAAACACTTCAATCTGACCGGGTGTGTCGACGAGAATGTGCTTGCTGGGCCTAGCACCAGGGTTTGGCTGGCCTGTTGTAGGGTTGTGTGGCAGCAGCCTCTTCTCAAGGATGTTCATGACTTGGTCGACTTTGGTGGTGAAGAGGTTGAGAGATGTGAGAATTCCGCCGTTGGGACCTAGATTATACTGCTTCATGACCTCCTTATAATTTATCGAGTCACGGATATCGATGTTTGATTCAAAGGGAAGATTGATGACGGCGGGATCGAGATTGACAACGTAGGGAGGAGTACGCTGGGTGTGTAGATATGAGTTTATGCGCTGCATGAAAGTTGTCTTTCCAGAACCTATACATCAGTCAGTCGAGGATTTCATTCTTTTTTTTTTCTTCTTTCATATATATGACTTCCAAAAAGCACACCGCGCAGCAAAGAGATGAGGTATACGAACCGGCCATGCCAACGCAGACGATAGCGACTGGAGGGGATCCAGCGGTGGCAGTGCTGTTCTCGCTGTTCTGAGCAGCATTTTCGGCACCAGTAGCAGAAGCAGTAGCAGAAGTAGCAGCAGCAGCATCAGCAGCACCCTCAGAAGACGGGTTTTCAGCAGCACCCTCAGAAGACGAGTTTTCAGCAGGAGCCGATGAAGATGGAACAGAGGACGCCATTATCTCTCAGCTATTGTGGGTGATCTTGGACCTGAGGCTAGAGGTCGAGATTTATGATGGATGCTTCTCTTTTGCACGCAAATCCCTATGCTTTTCTTTATTTCGTGATAGAAGCGGGCGACGACAAGGCAGTGAACAGCAGCGAAATCACATGCGATATAGAGGAAGAAGAAATGTAAAGCAGTGCAGAAGCAGCAGAAGAAAGTCTCATAAGAAGAAAAAAAGGAATTTTATGACATGAACATGAACATGGACAGTGCGACGTCACAAGTATTCTTTTTTCTATATAATTATTTGCAGTATGTACCGTAGTATTATGTATGTATTGGAGGTTTAGCGGGCGGGCGGGCGGCGAAGGTCCGCGGAGGAATATCAAACATCGTAGAGAGAAGGAATTAAACAGCTACAGACATAAGACATGAGATATAATGAGTGAGAGGGACAGTATTTGACGAACAGGCAGGAATAGACCGGATCACGGCTATTGGGGATAAAGACATATAGACAGAAGGAATTAGGAGATAGGAGACAGCAGACAGCAGACGTGGTCAGGGATCTGCGGCTTTTGAATGACAACAAGAACAATATCAAGACAAGAAACAAGTGGTGGCACGGCTACGAACCCTACACGATCCAGGCGTTCTACGACAATGGGCCTTGACGACTTTGAAAAGGGGCTTGCAAGGGAGAAGGAGCTGCGCGCAAGGGAAGCTGATGGTTCCTCTTCTCGCCGCAGGGGAAAGGAAAGGGAAAGGGAGAGGCATGGTAGCTCTGGCAATAGTCACAGCCACAGCCATAGCTATGGTCACAGACATCGGGAAGACGATAAGGACAACGACAAGGACAAGGACAGACACCGGAGTCATCGCCATCATCATCACCACCATCATCACTCTCATTCCAGACCCACCCATCGCGAGGAAGATCGCAAAGAACGCCATCACTCTCGACACAAGAGGTCCCGTCATGATGACGATGATAATGACCCAGCAGACGAACTAGAGAGATCTGATCGTCACAAGAGTCGAAGAGCAAGAAGTCCGCATGAAGAAGACAAGGATGATGCTTCCCCCCGACTCGTAACCAGCAAGACAACGACCCATACAATACACCCGGAAGATGTATCCAATGTTGAAGAATATATATCCAAACCGAAACTCCAACGCGATGCATGGATGGAAGCTCCTTCAGCCCTGGATATCGATTTTGTCAATCGACCAAACACACGGCAACGTCAACAAGAGCTCCAGGAAGCTTCGTCCTCACGAATGCTTCAATCCGACTTGGGAACAAAGCTACACGAGCGGGAACTCAACCGGCATCTTCACGACATCAACGACGAGGAGACCGACGACGGCAATCTCGCTGCATCAGCAGAGCATGTCGTCAACTACACCTTCGGCGACGATGGTTCGGAATGGCGTATGGTCAAACTGAAATCTGTCTACCGTGTTGCCGAGCAAACCGGTAGGCCAGTCGATGAAGTTGCAATTGAGCGGTTCGGTGACTTAAGATCTTTCGACGATGCGAGAGAGGAAGAGATCGAACTTGAGCGACGCTCAACCTATGGTGCAGGCTACGTCGGTAAAGAGAAGCCGTCCGGTGAACTCTATGAGCAGCGGAAACTCGAGGCCAACAAGAAGAGAGACATTGCTGCCGAGCGCAAGGAGCACGAAGAGAAGGAAAACGCAGAATGGTCTGCTCGCGAAGGCAGAGTCCAGTCTTTATCGCAAGGTCAACCCATGCACCAAGACCCTCCCAAACAACCCCTCGATTCAACAGCGCTTAACAGGTTGAAAGCGAAACTTATGCGGGCGAAGCTACGTAAAGCGCCTGAAGCAGAGCAGCTCGAAATCGAATATAACGCCGCTCTGGAATCGTCACAGAAAACAGCGTTTGAGCAAGCCTCCTCTCGCACAAACGATGATGTCGTTCTCAGCGCTATGGATTTCAGGATGTTGGCTGATCCGAAGAATGAGGTCAAACCTATCCTGAACAAACGTGGAATTGAAAGGGGAAATGTGACGGCCAATGAAGATATGTCAGTTGCAGACATGGTTCGCGAGGAGCGTCGGACAAAGGGTGGGCCAGGAGAAGGGATGAAGCTAGCCGAGCAGATCGCAAAGGATACTAAATTTGATGTCAGTAACATCACTCACCTTACATATCTGTATACTGTCTTGCATATTGACCACCACCACAGGATGATCTCGAATATATGGATGACAACGCTGAGAAACTCGCACGTCAAGCACCTAAATCCGCGCAGGCTATTCGTAATAGCGCTGTCAACACCTTCCAGAAAAAGAACCGCATGCTCGATTCTTGCCCGCTCTGCTTTCACGCTGATACCGAGCAAGCACCCATTGCACCCGTCATATCACTCGCAACACGAGCTTACTTGACTCTTCCCACTGAACCTGAGATCACGGAAGGTGGCGCTGTCATCGTTCCACTAGACCATCATACCAACCTCTTAGAATGTGACGATGACGAGTGGGAGGAGATCCGGAATTTCATGAAGTCCTTGACAAGGCTATATCATGACCAAGGCCGAGATGTTATCTTTTACGAGAATGCTGCAAACCCTCAACGGACGCCACATGCCGCTATGGTCGCAGTGCCTATACCTTACGAGTTGGGCGATACTGCGCCGGCATTCTTCAGGGAGGCGATACTAAGCGCTGATGAGGAGTGGACGCAGCATAAGAAGTTGATCGATACGTTAGCTAACTCTAAAAGGGCTGGGTATGGACGATCAGCTTTTAGAAGGTCACTGGCGAAGGAGATGCCGTACTTCCATGTCTGGTTTACGCTCGATGGCGGGTTGGGACATATCGTGGAGGATCCGAACAGGTGGCCTAGAGGTGACTTGTTCGCGAGAGAGATCATTGGAGGCATGGTAGACGCACCACCTGAAGTAATCAAGAAACAAGGGAGGTGGAGAAAAGGGGAAGACGCGAGGATTGATGTGTTCAAGAGGAGATGGAGGAAGTTCGATTGGACCAGAATGCTAGAGGAGAATCAAGCTTGATATACTTGAAAGCTGTACATATTGTGAAAAGCTGTTGATCAGCGACCATAATCAAACAGACTCATTTGCATATTCCCATTCGCTGCTGTAGTATGACATTGAATCTTCTTCAATAAGCCCGAATTGATATCCCAATTGCTCTTCATACAACTTCTTCGTGATGACGTTCGTTTCCATCAACAGCTTCAGGAGCATCGTCCTTCTGAATTTCATATCGAAGCCATACACGTTCATCCAGATATCCAATTTGCTCGGGTTATGCTTCAAGGTGCGATCCGCTTTGATTGCCATCTTCGATATAAGTTTGCCATCGTCATCGAACCAAGTGGTAGGCAGAAGCTGTTCTCTTTCTGCCTTGTACACAGCGAATGCATCTCTGCGTCTCTTCTCGTACATGTTCGGTTCGTTGCTGCAATTCGCAGCAGCTGTCTCGGCCCATAGCGCCGCCTCCCTGCTGAATCGTTTAGCCTTGCGGCGAGCATGAAGTTCTCGATGTTGAATTCTCTTCTCCATCAAGAGTTGCCTTTTAGCTTTGTAATTTGACAGCATCGTGTTCCTGTTGTCATCTCTCCCTTCTTCAGGGTCAGAGGAGGAATAGTCTGAAGACTCTTGCCATTGGCTGTATACATGAGGGTCCGGGCAGTCTCTCAATATCATTCTGAGTTGCTCAGCATTCTCATGTCCCCTGTGTCTGAACGGCCTTGAAAGAGGACGCATCTTGTAATAGCGATCAGCAGCCTCTGCATCGGTATTCACGTAGGTAGATTTCTCCTCATCCCAATCCCAATCACCTACACCTTCAACATCGGCGCAGAAATTGCACCATGCTTGCCATGATGCCTTTATGCTCTTGAATTTGCCCTGAAGCATGCGCTTACTGATGTGAGCGCTGGTGAGTCTCTGAACACGATCGAGGGCCTCACTCCAGGCGCCATGGTGAAGCACAGCTTGCCTCTCATGAGGCTTTCGTCTGTCGCTACACTCGACTAGAGCATTGATCATAACAGTAACCATTTCAGGCGTCCATTGCACTTGAGTAGGACGGCCGGGGGGCCTGCGAATTGGGCCGATCGAGGAGGTCATGTAGGCGAGATATGAGATTATCTTCCTTGATCAATGAGATATGGTGGGCTGTCGTTTATGTGTATGATACATGTTTCCTCCACCGAATTAACCAGATCATTTGAACTCACAGCTCCGTCTTACACATATTTGAAATATGCTCAGATTTAATTGTCGACTAGATCTTAGATCTGATCTGAATGATCTTACTACATGGATGATCCATTCCAGCAGGGATTCTCTCTTGTCTTTGCAGAGAGTTGTTATGATGGACACATGAACATCCACTCTTCAACGCAATTGCACCTATTTGAAGATTATCCTTCAGTAACATATTCT
>AZGZ01000011.1:14466-33965 GCA_001636715.1 Ascosphaera apis ARSEF 7405 | reverse complement strand
TATCAATTGTGTATGTAGGCGATATGTTGATAAAAAGACGAATATAGGGGGGAATCAAATGAAAAAAAGGGACACGTCCAACACGCCTCTTCGCTCCTAGACGCTTGGTGTTTCTCAACCAACCTTCCTGATACTCCAAACACGCGGCTCTTGTCTAGCTGGCCTTCGTGTCTTCCTTCAACACTCAGCAATCAAAGCACGCTTCTTTCATACACCCTCCCCACGTTCGTCAGACCACCGCCGCCTATCAATCGGCCATCCAGTCAAAATCCGGTATATTCTAAAGCACTCATGGTCGAGCTATGTTGTCTCTGTCGACTGACGTATTGCCCGTCAATCATGCTGGATTGATGCATTCCGTTATTCTGCATACTCGCATGACCATGCGTATGCCCGAAATTCATATTCGCAGCTTGGCCAGCAAACGGATTATATTCGGGAAACGAAACTGTAGGCTGAATTGGCACTGGTAGCGAAACATGATGCGCGTGACCGTGCCCGCTGCTCTGAATAGTTTGTCTGAGGCGCTGATGTTGGGGGTGGTTTGCTATAGATGGATGTGCCGAAGAATTGGAACCAGCGGTGAATTGATAAATTGGCTGGGCGTCATTGTGGACAGGAGTAGGACTGATGGGACCTGAGCATGACGATGTAGCGGGAGCAGGTCCGTTGCTACCACCATCGACTAATAAAGTAGCCATGACGGCATCATATTCGGCGTCAGACAAGTTCTTCATGTTAACATCGAGGTCCATGTTCAACCCATCCTGGCTGCGGTTATACGTCTCAGGAATTGTTGTACCGGCACCCGAATTGACATGGATACTGTTGGGGTTTCCACCTGCAGCTGCCGCAGTGGCCGCCGCAACAGCAGCATCTGATGTCTCTGGCGTAATTGGCGGCGTCAGATACCCATTCGTGACATTGACATTTGTAAACCCGTTTTTCTGCGGCGTTGCCAATCCTGCACCAACCATTCCAATCATGTCACCAGCTACATATCCCAGCTTCGCTGCATTTGCTGCATCAAGCATGATTGTTCCATTGCCGGTGGAAGCGTTCATGTTCCCATTACCCGCGGTATTGGCGACATTGCGAATGTGTGCACCGGACTTAGTATGTGTTGATGACAAAGTTGATCCATATGATGAGGAGCGGGACATGGATGCTTGTTTGGCGAGGAAGGCTTCCAGTAACTTAGAGACGCGGGAGTAGACATGCGAGGAATACTTGCGATAGAGTACCTGCGAGGGGCGCATCAAATGCTGGCTTAGATCAACCAACGTAGTCGAATCAAAGTCGCTGGCCCAATCACCCGAGTCTGTCTGTGGCCGTCCAAGTATACATCTTGAAAGCGCCAACGCCGACCGTGCGAGATTCGCCGATGTCTTGCTAACGAAGTCTCTGTGGAACAATGATATCTCTAGAATATACAATGCGAGGTGTTCTGCCTCTGGGTCGTAAGGAGTATCCATGACCGCAATCTGTAAGAAGGCATCAACGGTGGGGTGTCCCACTGTCCAGCCCAAAGTCTGCAGGACATGCCATTCCATTTGAATGAACATGTCATCGTCATACAATCCGCAACACATGCTCTTTAGCTCTCGTATTGTGGGAACACGGTCCTTCTTATCGCCGTACTTAGCCGCAATGAGAAGCGCGGCGCAGCCGACAAGCTGATAATGCTTCTTATAGACGATGCGTTTAGAACAGTATCGGTCGAGAAGGTTGACGGTAAGAAATAGTGTAGATGGGAGCAATTGGAATGCAGTGTGTGCTTCGATGAGGAAATCGAGGAGGTATGGACGCATGTACCATTCAATCTCGTGTTGAAGGTCAATTGACTCAACTTCTGGCAATGTCTCGGTCTGTTACAAGTACAATTAGCAAACGCTGTTCTCTATTGTCCAGACGCCAAACACAACTTACATCCATTGTCATCATATGGTACAGAATATCATCTTGATACTCATCGCTGACATCCCTTGACATTCCCTCTGCGATCGCGTACTGCCTTTCTCGAGCGATGGCTTTAGCGCGCTCCTTTTCTCGCTGAGCATATTGTGGATTGTGGTTCGCTGCGGGAGCTGTGGATTGTGAGGGGAATGCTGGCTGCAGAAAGTAACTCTCATATTGGTCGTAGGGGGCCGGGTGGCCCTGCTGCTGGTAAGCCGTCGACATATTGAATATGAACTGATGTCTATTCACCTGAACGTGTTGCGTGCAGGGATTTCTCAAGGTGAATTGAACAACAAAAGGCTGGAAGGCAGCACAAAGTCAGAACGGATGACTGCAGATTCCTGGGCGTTCACAAGAGAAGAAGTGGATCTCTTGTCTGCCGGTAAAAGGAGATAAAAAGGTGGTGAGCCGAAATTGAACAATGCCAACTGTTCCTTATAACTTGTCCCGATCAATAAACCACCTGCGGCGAATTGAAACAGGCACACAGAAACCGAGTGACTTCTCTTGCAGATCAATTCGTTCCCGATGTGCGGCTAGTCGTGGCAGTCGATATGAATGACGCGGTAAGATGGGCGGTGTGAACAAGTTGCAGCGGCAAGTCTAGACAAGGTGAGGATGAAGAAAATGCAAAGCAAATGCAGATGAGAACAAAACCGAAAAGAAACAACAAATGCCAAAGTGCAAATGGAAAGAGGGACGAAGGGGATCAACGAAACAGAAAGAGACAGAGACAGGCTAAATAGCAGAAAATGATCGTAACAAAGGGAACTTTGCCCTGTATCTATCAGGACCGGCACGCTCTGGGGACGATGCGGTGTAGCAGCGAAGCCAAAGCAACGGGATCAACCTGACAGAGATGGGATGTGATGTAGATAGTAAAGAGTGAATAGAAGTAGGTGAGAACAGCAATGAAGAGGGCGAAAGGACAAAAAGCACAATGAAATGAGGATGAAACAGCAGAATTGATCGATGAAGACCGGCTGAGAAGAAGAATCAAA
The DNA here is from genome assembly GCA_001636715.1 of Ascosphaera apis ARSEF 7405. Classification (NCBI taxonomy): domain Eukaryota; kingdom Fungi; phylum Ascomycota; class Eurotiomycetes; order Onygenales; family Ascosphaeraceae; genus Ascosphaera; species Ascosphaera apis. Next base: position 31,005 of record AZGZ01000011.1, on the reverse strand, counting down.
TCGGGATGCCTAGTGGTTGGTTTGAAGATAGATGTTAGTGAGAGCTGATTCAACTAGTCTGGGGTATGAAGCGGATAAACCGAAAGCGTGCACGACCATGCCAGGACATGGCAGGACGGGCCATGGCCACGCAAAGCAAAGCAAAGCAACTCACCCCGAGAGACGAATAGATGGAGAATAATAGACTGATGGAATTGGATAGCGAAGAACAGGATTCTTCTTCACCAATTGTTTCGCGTCTATTGTATCGATTGCGCACACATGGGCCGAATAACCTCAATGCTGTAGATGGTGAGACTGTGCTATGTCATATACCAGATAGAACAGGAGAACTGGCTGTTTCAGTTAAGAAGGAAGTCCCTTAGAGAAGCGAGTCAGCATGATAGTCAGTGCAGTTGAATAGAATCAATGCCACTCACCTTGACGTTTATGTTGATGTTGATGTCGATATCAAACAGAGCAACAATATGACTGTAAGTCGCGAACAGAAAACAAGGCAATGTCAGTCATACACACAAAACAGACAGATACAAGACAGACGAATATCAGATTCGCCTGTTGAATTGAACAATAATGCTTTCTAGATTGCTTTTCCTCCCCCCTGCTGCTGCTTCTGACTGCTTGATGTTGATAGAAGGGTAGATGGATAGATGGATGGTTGAATGAATGAATGGCTTCAACACGACCACACCACATCAAGCCAGAACACACAAGACAAGACAAGACAAGACAAGGAGTGACAAGATATGAAGATGACGAGACTGGTTAAGGAGAGAATGAAAGAATCGAAACAGCAAACCGTCCGGGGCGCAAACGTCAACTTTTCAAATCTTCGCCTTTGGCTGAATATCAGACAAGTTGTGACGTTGAAGAAGAGATGCTGAAGATGCAACCACCAGGCAGATGTCGAGACACATATACAAGATATATGTGAAGACATGCCATGCATGCGACATTCATTTGCTAGGTAGGGTGTGTTGCGCTGCAATCTCGAACAGAAGCATATGAAAGTGTTGGACAAGGATTGCAGCGACCTTCAATCTCATCTCTTCAAACCAGACCGTCACATCTCCATATGCATCACGGTTTGCAGCTGCTATCTGCACGGTCTATCATGTAGACATGTTGAATTGGTGTTTGGCAGTGCCCTCCACTCCTTCAAGCAGGCAGGCAGGCGGACGGAAAGCAATCAAACATAAGGAAAACTGAGAGAAATGATTATTGAGACTCACCTGAGCGAACGGTCAATCTTCAACAAGATGATGTCAGAAGTAGATGGAGAGCTTTTGGGTTGGGAAAAAGAGCATGCGATGTTTTTCCTTCTGATATCCTGTCAAACTGGTCTTCCTTTAAGGCAGCTTCAAGAGGCTATCCAAACTGGGAGCTGGCCGCTGCTGGTCTGGTTTTCCTCAGAGACAGTGATCCAGGGCTTTCTTGATCTCAACAAAGACTAGGAGCAGGTCCGAATGCGGGAATCAGGGATGTGCGATCGGGTTGCCGTGATTTTTTGAGTGAATCGAAGTGGACAGCCTGTTCTCGGTTGTGGCCTCGTTCGTTTGTACAACCAAACAGCGAGGTGTCCCAATTCTTCGCTTTCTTCGGGAAAAGTTATACAGTTGATTGGCCCAATCAACAGATTGTCTCTCTTTTCCTCACTTCTCCTTCTTCTTCTGCCTCTACTTCCTTTTTCGTCCAGGAAACCGTTGCAATTCCTTTGCTATCTTTGCTTGATCCCTTTGTTCCCTGCTCAGAACTAATATCCTTCAATCACTCAGTGTGTCTCCTTGACAACGTCTGGTAAACGTTTGCAGCTGGCCGATGGTTGAACCTTGACTGATGATGTCGGTGTTGTAAAGGATCAAGCTGGAGGTGTGCAAAATAAATCACGGCGGGAAAACCGTGGAAGGAGGCGAAGGTCCGTCCGCGAATGGAAACGACCAACGGGATGTGGAAGAAAAAGATATGATATGGGAGGGAGATAGTGAAGAGGCGAAGAGTTGGTCGGGATTGAGATGAAATGAGGTAAGGTGCACGGAGTCAACACCTTATCCAAGCGTCTAGGGAAAATGAGGTGTGAATAAGGGGAATTGGCCAAGGTTGCACAGTGTGTACGTATACGGGTTATATCCGGTACCCAATTCGCTCTCAATCTGAGTCAATTCGACAATTGGCAGGTATAACCTTCACGAAAACAAGAGGTTGTCAATGTCGGGTATATGAATTGACGATACACAACGGAAAGGGAAGCAATTGAGATCAATGCTAATCGGTCCGGTATACGACGTGTGAGCGACACATAAAATGTCTTCCTTGACGTAAAACTTTCTCTGTTGACTTGATCTGGACGCCGAGTGCTAGAACTTTGCCTTTAAATTGGGCCAAGTGTCACAATCGGTATCGGAGTCTCTGGATGATATTTATTCGACAGAGGGCAAGTCGCAGACGCAGACGCAACGCAATCGATTCAGTGGATTGCTGGTGTGTATGGCGTCTATACGAAGACTTTGAGGGGAGCGTCGAAGGGATGGGCGGCTGGGACTTGTTAAATCGGAGAAACCCAATCTATAACTTTCGCGGATATGGTCCAGGAAAGAGAGGACAGCGACGAAGACGACCGACGAATGGCGTTCACTGCAAGGCCAAACGACAAGTTGTCCTTGGAGTAATCAGCACAAGATTGTGAAGAATAGGAAACAAAATCCAACACCCGGCAACTTCCCAATCAGCAGAAAAATTCGGAATCCTTTATCTAAAAAGATCTCCTGAATTGATCTACCTATCGCTGAAGCCTTGGATGTGTCGAGAGATTCAATTCAATGTCGAACTTTGGTCTCGGTCTGGATTTTGTTGAGAAACCCTCTAACCTATACCGACTTGGTGAGCCTGAAGTTAGTATAGGGAAATTGGGGAGGGTACGGAGTGGGACTGGAGGACAAGGGAAGATGAGCGGAAATGTGATATCTATGAGACACCTGGGTTGGTGTATGGGACAGGAAAAGAAGAAGCGAGAAGAAGAGAAAAGGGAAGCAAAAGAAAAGGGACGAGGAAGGAGAAGGCAAAAAAATGAAAAATAAAATAAAAGAGAAGACAAGACAAGACAAGACAAGGAAGTATTTGCGGTAAGGAAAGAAAATGGAGACCGGCGGCGGGTTGGTGTCGACCTTTCTCTGCTTCACTACGCTCACTGGGAACTTCTCGCCAGCAGCGATCTGGAATGAACGACAAGGGTGATGCAGGCAGCAAGCAATGCAGAAAAGTGACGAGAAAGAACGAATAGAAAACGAGCGGGATGCTGAGAGACGAAGGAAGGATAGACGATGCAGCTTGGTTCTTGAAAGAGGGTGAGGAGATAGGTGAAGAACTGACATACGTTCGAGAATAAGCAACTGGGAGTGTTCTCATATACTGAGACTTCCTGCACTCTCAACTGCGTGATCTAATACTGGCCGTATAGAGATCCGAGATCTGGAAAAGCAAGGCTTCTGGTGCCCTCTTCTTGGTTTGTTGCTGGAGGATATCAAATCTCCTCTGAACAGGCAACGTCTCTTGCGCCTTCTCACCCTTTCCCCGTCTTTGTGTCTCCAGGAATATGTCGATTCTCACGCTCTTTGCTTTTTCCTCGTCTGAAGGTAATTCGCAGTGCTCTTTTCCTGGGCCTGGTCTAGTTCTGGTTCACCGGCCTCCTCTCCCGCGCCTGCTTCTTTCCCCGCGGCACCTGTGTTCGTTATTGCGTTTTGCGTTTTCAGTGTCCCGTTTGCTTATTGATTCTTGGCTCTCCTTTTTTCTTTTTGGCTTTCCTTTGCCTGATCCTACGATACCGTATGTGCTAGTACCCGTAAGGGTAGTGAGAGGGCGGAGAAGGAGGGGAGAGAGAGAATTCCTATGGGTTGTCGGACCGGTTTTTGTGGTGTACAAGGTACATCGATGGGCATAAGGGCCAGACATGGGCTGCATGGACAAAGATGAAAACGATGCGCCTCTTCCCGGGATGACATAGCAAGTACTGTGTACACCACCACCACACGCTGGGAAGGCAGGAAATGGCAGCACTAGTATGAGGGTACCTAGGACCTATGGGACCCGAATCACGAGAAAGACCGACACAGGGAGCAGAAGGGTCCATGAATGCTGATGATGATGAGTTGGACGGGTTATCCATCGCCGTGCAGCGCATCAATCCACAAGAAAGAAGGGTCATGGGAGCTGGATAAGGGCACTCGAGGCTCGGATGTGTAAACAGAGCCATAGAATCGAGGAATATCTGTTTACTAAATGCTCAATTTGATGTTTATACTCAACGACCATGGTTGAGATCGAGACTAATACTTGTGCTTTGCTATGGTCCTTCCTCGTCTTATGGACCGTTTGTGGCCGACAATTCAAAGACATGGTATTGGCCCGCGAGGAGGTACACATATCAGGGAGAGAGACGAACAGGGAGGAGTGAGAGAAGAGAGGGAGCGAGGGAGCTGAATAAGAAAGCACTGCGGCTTCTAGAGGCAACTATCGACTTTTTCCTGCAATGCATAGAATACGCCGCCCGTTGAAGCCGGAATACGCCCTCATCTGCCTCTCTGACTGGCTTGAAAAGCCATGATCATCGAATTCGACATTAGCGAAAGAGGCCTGTGGAATCCATCATGATCCCCTGGGACTGGCCATCAAAGAAGTCCGCTTCGGCCGGGCAAGCAACCAGCGTCAATCAACTTTTCTCTTTGGCTGGACGAGCTGTGGATCTGAGAGAGACATCAGGATTGACGTATCCGTATGATGAATGACGATAAGCTGTTCACACGGGTTATTACACTGCCTGTACGGAGTACGTCGGACGTCCATGGCATGGAGAAGGTTAGCAACGATGATGTCTCTCTTTTGAAGGGCTCATCCTTGTTTCATCTCCCCAAGGCACACTAGTTCTATACAAGACACTGTCTGACCGGTCATCAATCACACCTCGCTATCATACGGCGTACATTTGATTTGTTATAGATTGAAGCCTCTGTGTTGCAATCATTCCGGGTTCAATGTGGAACGAACGACTGATGCTTTTTCCGCGGTGAAAGCAACAGCAGTAGCCAGGGAGTCCATCAGCCCACTTCATGAACCGCCTTCAAGGGATGTTAGCAGGCAGATGGGTAGACTACTTGTTTGTCTACTGATGGGCTGGTGTGGGCGTCGCCTGCGATACTGTAATTCTCATTATAGGGGGGTGTGGGAGTGGGACACCATCCCGTATACATGCATGCCTTTAATCATCGTCCCTCATCATTCTGCAGTCATGTTCAATACGAGAACTGCAACATCAGACTGTGGGATGTATGGGAGGTCTCTAGCTTATTGCGCCACACAGGATTCCCCCATCGGCACGAAGAATTCTCTTGACGGCCTTTTCCAACATCTATGAATGTTGCTACTGGCAGAGTATCTACGGTTTCAGCAGTGATGTATCCCTGCGCATGGAACTTTCCTGACGAAAGACCAGGGGGGTTCCTTGATATGAAATATCCGCATGCTTGGCTTCTGGCCTCCTGTGGGCTTGATCTTGCGACCTCTTTCTTCGTGCCCTGTGCGACGACAAAGGTCGTCAGGGCTCAGTGGTCATATCGACTTGAAATTTGACATACTGCATATTGTCGACAAGTGTCAACTTCCATGCACCTTCTGAACGTGCAAATTTGGACGAATATCACTCTAGCCAATGAACAAAAGCATGGCCCCCCTTCTTGCCATTTGCACCATGTCGAAAATTATGTGGTCAATGTTCTGGGCTCAAGAATCCCTGCTGGCCAGTGTACGGCACCGGCATTCCATGCGTATGGCGCTTTTACCTTTTGCTACCTGAGCCACATCTCCAACTCAAGACCTTTAGCCATTCAGATGCAATGCTTGCAAGAAGTGCATTCAATCTGAGCGGTTTATCAGAGACCGTGACCTGAAGATATGTCCAAGGACACCCAACTATTCAGTCTAGCCACCCCTGAGTTTTAATTGCTACCACTTCGTGGCTGAGGACGTACGTAAGTCTCCTGGAGTATCTGCAAATACATACTCTGATTCTGGTCTTGACATGGTCTGCAGACTGGTGAGAATTGTATCCAACATACCTGGAAGAGGACGCCACTATGATATATGCAATTGACAGCCTTATGTTCCACATCACGAAAAATCTGTTTGTGCATCAGATTCAAAGACGCTTGTGCCAATTCTGCGTCCAAATATCTCTTTCTATAAGGGCACAGTCGGCTGTCAAGTCTGGCTTTCACTCGCATACATTTATTGGAAGACTCGAACAATGATTTTCATATTCCAAAACTTGAATTTTTGCCCTTGCTCCCGGACAGTCACAACACCCAGATTGGTACGCCTTACTCGTCTGGAGTGAAAAATAACGCAAATGGATCTTTGATAAAATTGTCAATGGCGCATACCTACTTGATAGTCATTGCATAGAGTTGTGTCAGCTCAACACGAGGAGGTGAGCCAAATATACGATGCATTGGCTGGAATACCCTCAACACCTTGGTGATTTCGTCATATTGTGGCAGTCTGTAAGGTACTAGACACAAGCTCATCTATAGAAGAGCTCACATTCACCGATGTGGCTGATCAAGGATGAGTGCCGAATGATGGCGACATCAAAGGTGTCCGCCCGCCTATTGATAACGCTCATACTGTCTCTATCTAGACATTGTGTCCAGGGAATTAGCTCGGAAAGGTCATTTGTAGAGAAAGCGGGCAACCTATCGTGTCAAAATACCACTCTAGAAGATTGTTTTGGGACTCATAGGGTGCGTTATTCTTGCCAAGCGCTCTACAAGATATCACCAGGATATCCTGCAAACCCCCCAGCAGCTTATCGTGTCTGGAGGCAGCTATGGTATGATATCATGCAGTGGCTCACCTCTACGTTTTCACCTCACCAGGAATGTGCAACATAGAAAAATTTTCGACTTTATGAAAGACTCGATTTAGAATCTCGTAAAGTCGACTTTCAGGCTGAAAACACGGCATTGATTGGCAGCTTCTCTCAATTCGAGATAGCCCTGGCCTTGGATTTATCTCATCATCCTCCGTCAGCAATGATAAGTCATCCAAAGCCCGGCCCTTCATCTGATGGGCCCAATGACAGTCCGTGATATATACAGACGCCGAGAGGATAGCCACATCAAAAGCAGAGTTTGAGCAAAGCCTGAGCTGCCTTCATACTATTCGCCGGCATCGCATTTTCTACCAGTCAAGGTAGCTCTAGACATGCTTCTAGTATAACGGTTTTGATTGACGCCAGACTACGCGGCGGGAACGTGCATCTGTTTTCATAAATGTGGGAGGGTCTGTCTAGCATTTTGCCTCGAAAGTTCCTCTGCGGGCAGATTCAGTCGCAGGCGGGATTGGAGCATATATATCTGTCCATGCATTGTGAGAAGTCGGATTTGCATGTTCATGTTCAACTGTCTTGGACGCTGTAAGAAATGTAGCGTTCAGAGCGCTTTTAAGCATTCGGAAATCATTGAAAGACGTCACTGTCCAGCGTGTAGGACCCCTTGGCACAAGGAACCCTCTCTCGCGAAAGGTAGGCTACATCATCGTGAATGAGTCGAGACTCCGTATGTACGTGCTGATTTTCATATGGAAAATGCGCATACGCTCGAACCATCCATCAGCAAATATGCATGTCAGCTGCCATCACAACCTTGAATAGAAATGGCCTGGCGGTAATGCAATCCCCCCACCAAGGAAGTTGATGGTCAAAGATCTTACCGATACGGTCCTTCAGCTTGAGTGAAGTTTCGCCATCGCTCGGGCAAGAGTGAAAGCGGACAGCATTGAAAGCTAATCGACCCATGTCACTCACAATGACACCTTACATACCCCTCGCAAGCTAAATGCACTGGTGGCGTTGCCCTTCACACGCTCGAGGGTCTCACCTGCAAGAAATAAGCAAATGGTCATCAAAGAGTGATCTGCTCGTGTTCACAGGCGTACGCGGACTGCCTCAATTGATAGGTAAGGGGATACGGCCATGGATGATGGGTTGCACCAGCTTCACTATCCAATCCGCAAGCTCCATTTTCTTGCAGGGGGGCTATAGTTTACAATGCATACGGCTGATGTGCACGCAGCGGCCTCAGCCAGAGAGGCGCAAAGGCAACGGCGAGCCTTGTTGATATTTGTCGAAATTTGTTCTAAGCGGCCTCGAAAATCGCACACATCAAATTCAAGACTATCGCAACCATAAGCATGGCATAAGTGCAAGGCCAAGGCCTGTGAAAGAAATCTTTCAGCTGGAAGATCAATTGCGCAGCCCGATTCAAGGAGAAAATCGACTATTAAAAGACGCCTCAGGTTGCCCCTGCTGATTTACCGAATCTTGCATCAGCAGTGGCCAGTCTCTGTTAACTGTTGGGTTTCTCATCGGTGGTAGGGACTCAAGCCTCATTGTTCTGCAGAAAAACGGCCTAGACACTAGGAAAAAAGACAATGGCCCCCTCTGCAGCAAAACCGTCCAACGCCTGGCTAAGTCAGTCACCGCGTTACAGTCTGGTTAAAGGTGGACTACCAGCCTTCCAACAGGCGTAAGTATGCGTGTCTGGAATTACTTGAAAGGTCTATCATGGCTAATATCATGAACAGTGAAGAATCGGCGCTTTCTTCTCCAACCTATCCACGGTCATCGGAGAAAGCTGGCGCTGACGGATTCAAGCGAAATAAGGGTCCGCTCATTGCAACCATTGCGAGTGCCATCATCCTGTTGATCAACATCATACTGCTCATTGTCCTAGAAGCAAAGAAGATACACGGTAGTACTACTCTTGAAGGCGCGCTTTACAATGGAAGCTGTGCATTTACGAGGAGAGCTTCAATTGGGCTACATCTGATGATCAATATCTTCAGCACAATTCTTCTTGCTGCTAGCAACTATTGCATGCAATATCTGAATGCTCCAACACGATCTGCGGTTGATTATGCTCACGGGCAAGGCAAATGGTTGAGCATTGGAGTTCCCAGTCTCCGGAATATCCCATACATGGGATGGAAAAAGTTCAGCATCTGGATGATACTTCTGGTCACATCACTTCCTGTTCATCTACTGTAAGTCCAGTATCACATGGGGTAGAGGGACAAATCACTGATATTGTGCAGGTATAATTCGGTTATCTACACTTCCAACAGTAGTCCTTATGGCCATACAGTCCTGGTTGCTCCAACAACTTTCGACCCAGCCATTTTCGGCCATAATCAGACCATCGTGGATTGTTTGGGAGAGATTGATTATATGGACACTTTCAATTCCTCGCGCTTTGTCAAGCTGACCAGACACGAATGCATGAAGGCATACTCGACCCCGTTTTTGACGTCATGGGGCTCCGTCGTCGTTCTCTCCCATGAGATGGACGAAGCAGAAGGGCCTCTCCTGTTCAGGGATGTCATGAAATTCTCAAAAGGTCACAAGTTCTTCAACGGAAGCAACCATCTTATGATCCAGTCAAAAGCCAACCAGACAATTATTAATGCAAGGCCGCTCATATTCCGCAACAAAACTGTGACTGCTGCACCATTCGGCCCGGTGTCATTAGCGAACGGAAATCTCATTGATGCTTCTACATGCCAAAGCCTTTACCCATCTGCCAAAGGTTCTTGCTTGGATCTTGCATCTCTTCATGAGTTCGTCAAAGATGCGCCGTCTCACCTTCAGTCCTTCCTTGGCGACTCAAAAGCATGGGCAAACCGAAGTTTCATGCATGATATCCAATTACGAGATACCGGAGAGGTTTGCGGATTAGATAAAGATATGATGACAATGTTGATGGGCAATGAAGGGACAGGCCCTTATTCGGTCGATGGTTGCCACGCCTTGAAGCTAGACGAGCACTGCACACTGATGTTCAGTATGCCCATTCTGGTTGCAGTCATCCTATGCGGCGTTATCAAGGTCATTTGCATGTTTTACGTCTCGCGAATACAGTCGCATGACGTGTTATTGCGCCTTGGTGATGCAATCTCATCTTTCCTCTGTCGGCCTGATCCAACAACTGAAGGAAAATGCATGCTTTCTAAGGATCTCAAGCCCAACAGGCGTGCACCTCCAAGGAAATTGTGGATGGCCGCCCCGAGCACCATACGATGGATCTCAAGTATGCTCATCTGCGGGATTTTCATTCTTGCAGCTGGTGCTGTTCTGCGCGTGGGTTTAAACTATGCAAAGTCTGGTATGACAACAATAGGGGCAAATGACATGGACATTTTACGATCTGGATGGGCTAGTGTTGATCTCAGTCTGCTCATCGACCCAACCGGTAACGGATTGAATGCAGGCGTCACAGGATCAATCCTTATCACGAATATCCCGCAGATATGTGTTTCCATTTCTTATTTTTGCTTCAATACCTTGATGACGGTGATGGTGTGTGCCAGTGAATACAGCAGCTACGGTGTTAAGCGGAAAATCCTTCGCGTTACTGATAGAAGGGGTGCCCAAAGATCAACATACTGGCTCAGCATGCCCTACCAGTACAGTTTCACATTACTCACCATTTTCGCTGTTCTTCACTGGCTGGTCTCGCAAAGTATCTTCTTCGTTCTCATTGTCCCATACAAGGACGCCACACCTCTCAGAGACGCAGCCATTGAAACTTGTGGGTTCTCTCCCGTCGCCATCGTCATCTCTATAGTTGTCAGCGGATGTGTCTGGCTCTCCCTTCCCGTCTTAGGATTGCGACGGCTCCGATCGAACATTCCACTTGCGGGTAATTGCAGCATAGCTATCAGTGCAGCGTGCCATCCACCCGCTGGAGACGTTAATGCAGCATTCAACCCAGTCAAGTGGGGTGAATGCGTTTCTGTGCCTTCGCTCTTGAGGAATATTGAGGCAGAATTACCTCCTGAGCCGCCGCATTGCTCATTTACCTCCTATGAGGTTTTGGAGCCACATCACGGGAAATGTTATACATGAATATGCTCTTGGCATTTTGCGAGTCTTTTTTACAATTTATGTCTCAATGATCTTATGTTAGGAATCAGTACCTATCAATTGAGGTGGGCGCAGGCCATATCACTAACTCCGCGAGGGTTCAAGTGCAGCACCTGGGAAAGCATGACACCACGCATATTGTGATGACTTCAGAGACAACACATGTCGTGAGGGACACACAACTTATTAGCTCCCTTCTACGGAGTATGATCCTGAACTATATGGAGTCTCGTCTTGGTCAGAAAGGGGAAGGATCTTTGTAGAAAACCGAAACAAATTATCTTTATATATATATATATATATTGTTCGCCGTCCTGAGATGGAGCAGCGATATAAATGGCAAACGTTCCCTGAAGGAATCTATAACATGACAATTCAACAAACAAAGCATAAATGAAGTAGGCACATGAAGCAGATGACACGGATAGTCAGAAGACACAAAAGGCTCTGTCCATCTGGTTCAGAGCCACCAAAATTAAGTAGTAAGCAAGGCAACGTTTGTGGTGTATGAGGCTTTTAGTCTCTGTGAGATAGGAATTCAAAAGAAACAAAACAAGTGGAAACAACATCAAATTTATCAAGGGATTCCCGCTGATATCTAGTAGGTAGAGACCATAGGTTCCCTCTCTTTAGGCACGTCAGGCACAGGCACCACAGGAGTAGTATATTCTCCATCGCCAGTACCGTCGTGGTCCGTATCAACATCGACAGCAGCGACATCTACAGATCTCTTTTCACCCCCTCCAACCTCAAGGCCATAGTTGAATTTGAACTTGCCAATCAAGTCGAAGATAGGCTTAAGAAACCCCCAGCCAGCAGCATGGATACTGTTCTCGATTTGAGCAACTTGCTCGGGAGAACAGCCGCCCTCGGCACTAGAGCAGTGAACGAGGATTTTCTTGGCCTGGTCGACCATGGCTCCCTTTGTTGCCTCATCAACTTGAACGTTGCCATCGCCGTTGACGTTGGAAGCAGGGAGGGCAGGAGAAGCAATAGGGTTAGGGCTGGCAATAGGGGCAGCTGTGGGGACGGTGACGACATCACGCTGCTGGATACTCACGGTATCATCTTCCTTGTGCTTGGGGGGCTGATCACCGTTGTTGTTGGTGTTGTTGTTGTCGTCATCGTCAGTGATTTGGGTGATCTCACTGTAGACATCATAGGCAGGGCCATTAGGGTTGTTCTTGATCTCGTTGACGTAGGCAGAGAACTTGGCCATGTCAGCGGGAGAGCAGGTTCCAGAGGTACACTCGATGTGAAACTTCTGAGGGGGAACTGATGGATGCTCTGTTAGCTTGTCTACACATTTATGATGATATGATACAGACATGGAGCAGGTTTCTTACAGGGAGCGGCAGCAGCAGATGAGATAGTTGCGCCAATAGCGATGATAGTTTTGAACATCATTTTGACGGAGTTTTTCTTGATTGATTTTGAAACCAGTTGGATCAAACAAACAGTATCGAGCAGAACAGGATATGTATATGAGGTGGAAACTACGTGACATTTTCAAACTTCGATTTAGGCCTGCAGCGTTTATATACAACTTTTTTTTCCTCTTGGAGGCAAATGAATATTCAGGTTAGCTCTTTTGCCCTCGATGGCGCAAAAAGATGCCCAATGTTCGCCCACGGCTATGAAAGTCAATTGCAGATGACTGGATATTGCTATGGATAACAGGGTTAGAGGGCTGGAAGGTTGGAGAGTGGATGCGGGCCGAGCCGAGAGATCCAAGCTTATAATTGATTTAATTTATATTCAGGGATCAAAGCAGCATCCATGTCTCTACTTAAGCATCTGTTCATGATCTACAGTGATGCATGTTCTAAGTACACTGTACACACTGGATGAACATCCCCTGCCTATGGGTTTTTTCGAAAAGAACAAGCCCAAGCAGAGCATTGCAGTACGTACATAGCAAGGGGAATTCTTTGCCCCACGGATTTGCCATTCTGTGCCACCGGTCGAGTAGAGCTTAATAGTCCCATTGAAGTACGTAGTGGATGCTCAGGCGAAGGTGACAAATTACAACCTGTGAAGTGTCTTGCAAAGGCATGGTATAATGAGAAATTGGAACATAAGCAGCGAGAAGGATGTTGAGTCACTGCCACTGTCACTGTCACCGTTACTGTTACTGTTATGGAAGTTCATAAAGGTGAAGGAGACAGACAGTCTGACCCAGCTGACCATCTGCGTTGCAGTTTTATATGCCGGTATGCCATGATATAACTGATAGCAGCATGAAAAGATCATTCTCTGATATGATTATGGTGGTTACACTGCCATCGCCAATATTCCTACCCAGTAATCAGCGCTTCATCCGATGATCGGGAGGAGGGGGCCAGTCCTGTTTGATGCCTGTAAACTGTAAGATCACTTGCATAGTCGCTGCCTACGGTGCCTACGATGTCATAATTGCTAGATAGATCTATAGATATGAATTTTCCCCCTTTGTTTGCAGTCAGTGTTGATGATTTTTACTGACGCTCTGTTACTCCCCTTTGTCTTCCCTCTCTCGCTAATCTTCACTCTTCTGTCTGCTTGCATCTCGCTTAAGGGGAGTTCGCTCTCGTCTGCCTTTCTTCCTCTATTATAAATATTGGCTTCTGGCCTCCTCCATCTTCAATTCTTTTTTTCTTTTGTTTTCTTCTCCCAATCCTTTTTTCCATCAATTCTCCGTTCACCCAATTTTATCAAGTCAAGTCATTTACTTTCCAATCTCTTCAATCTTCAATCTTAAATCTTAACCACATATCACCACCATCATCATCATGCCTGAGCAGACTCCCCAGCAAGAGGTCAACCAGCAGCAGCCCACCGAGGCTCAGCAGCAGCAGCCTGCCCCTGAAACCGCCACTGAGCAGGTATGTCTTCGCCACTCATCACACTTGAGTATATCATAAGATAATTAATCATCGTTATCATGAGTCAGACTCAGGAGGCTAAGGATGTCGAGGCTGCCCCTCCAGCTCCCACTGAGCAACCCCAGAAGGAGTAAATGGCTGAACTTTCAACGTTCTCTCCTATCGACCAACTAACAAACTGGTCACGATGCAAATATTTCGATGATGACATGCTTCACTCGCTCGAAAGTATCAATATCAAGGGCATTGCAAATAAAAGATTGATCGTGTTAGATTGTGTTGATGAGATGATCATATGTATTTTCGTTTGTTGAGCTTTGATAGCTGTTTTGTTCTCTGTCTGTGAGAATGTCCCTGAATGCCGTGACTAGATTTCAGAGATCCGTCACAACAACTTCTTCTCGACGACATAACAATGCAAACGTTGCTCACAGTTCTATTCATCCTCTTCTCAAAATACACGTATCAGCGAGTGTTGTGTTTGAGTCTGTAGAACACAGGGGTTGACCTCCTGAGCACGCACGGTCCACCTACAGAAAAAAAACATTCAAACGCTTACAGGGTCACACACAATACGCAAGTCATGACATTCTCACAGTAAATGGAAACATCATCGTCATCTCAGTACTAAATGTATATGTATCTCAGCTAATATGTTCTCATCAGACTAGTTCTGATAAGCTCCAGCATTCGGGGCTGAGTTGCCAGGAAGCGAATTACCCCAGAAATCATGTCCTCCATTAGATGCCACAATCTCACCAAAATCAACCGCAGGACTTGAATCCTTCAATTTGTATCCATCCACAGAATCGAGCTTGTCTGTTCCATGACCTGGATTCACAAGACCGGCATCACTGACTTTCTTACCCGCATCGTCTTCAGGCGCATCGACTGTCTGGAAAATATTCTTCGCCCAACTGATTGAATTACCAGTAGGTAATTTTGACTTGGCAGTGCCCACAAAGATGTTGTTCGTAAAGTTGGTTCTCTTTGGCACGATGAAGTCAAAATCCTTGTCCGGGCAGTAGATGACGTTGTTATAGAACCGCAAATTTGCCTTGTCGCCATTGCTAGCGACTGCACAGTCATTCTGGAAGATATTGTATCGCACAATTTCATTTGGCCCAGTCGACGTGCCGCATCCATCGCAATTACGCCAGCTGCCGCCTGCGTTGTCGTGGCTGTAGTTATATTCCACGATACAAGAACCTTCGTTGCCCCAATCGCAGTCGAATGCCTGACTGTCAGAAACAGATTTGACAGAGCCATAGACGACATTATGAGACATGACAGAGTCCTTGGTGCCCATCACCCAGATGCCAGCAAAGTTGCCCCCAGTATAAGGATACTTTCCCTTACCCAAATCACCAGCAATGTTATAATCGATGAGCGGGCCTTCAGAATAAGAAACGATAATGCCATCGCCACCGACCTTCATGACGGTATTATTGTAGACATGCGTGTTCTTCCCACGGTTCTTCATCTGTCCAACACGGACCTTGATACCACCACCGCCGCAGTCATGGACATAATTATCATAGATCTGCACATCATCATAGCGAGAAGAGCCAGAAGTGCCCTGAACGCCAATACAACTTGATGCAGAGAATGCAGACGCTTGGCTTGCCTTGTTTGTGGCACCCGCAACGTCGTACACTTCAACATCGTGAACGTAAATGCCATAATGCGTCTTGCTATCATCGGCAACGAAATTCAAGCCTACTTTCGTGCTTTCTTTCTCGGCTGGGTTGACGATGGCAATTTTGGAAACTTCCCAGTAGTCCTGATTGCGGAAATGCACACCATAGAGATTACCGGTGCCATTGATGATGGGGAGGTCAGAGCTGTCCCCGTAGCTCGTCAGTTTTATGGGCTGGTCCTTGCTGCCGCTGCCATTGGGGCTAAGACTTCCTTCACATGTGGTGCCGGACTTCACATTGATGGTGTCGCCAGCTGAGAATGTTTTATGGTTGACATCGTGGATTGTCGAATAAGGGGAAGACTTGGATCCATCGCCACCACTGGATGCAGTGCAGTCAAGGTAATAATCCTTAGCTGAAGCTACGGCTGCAAGGCCGAGAAGAGCTGTGCGAATGTTCAGGGGGCTCATGGTCTTTGCGGTGATTAGGTAGGACTGAGATGAATGAGAATTGATGAAAAATCGTTCATCATTCACTTGGTATCTTCCTTCCTTGAGCAGTTTATACATATACTCATATTCTTCAACCATCAGGCATCTTGCTGTCGTGTTGAGTATTCTTCATCCTGCTTAATCCAATTTCCGAAGCAGAGGAAGGGTTGCGAACCGTGAATATGATGGAAGCAAGGAATGATTCTCTGCATGTTTCCTCCTAGCCCGTTCAATGGCCAGAATGATCACATTGGCCAGTATTACTACTGCTTGAAGATAGACCCGTCTGGCCTGGCATGCGTTCACGTTGCGGTGCATTTACTTGCACCACAGGATACTACCCTCAGGAGCTGTGGTGTCATCCTACCACTTGCAGTTTCTGCAGCTCAATATCCAGATATCCCCTTCCTCTTCACCCATGAGAAGCAAACTTCTTACGCCTGAAAGAGAGTCTACACTCTACAAACAGGATCAGTAAATCACGCCAGGGGAAGACCTTGGTCTCCGTTGAAGATGCATGATTCCCGGAGCGGATCACGTAGTGGGGAAATCGTAGGGGCTAGGACGATGATGAT
>AZGZ01000010.1:553409-568470 GCA_001636715.1 Ascosphaera apis ARSEF 7405 | reverse complement strand
TGCGTGAAGTTTACGAGAGGGCCATCGCTCAGATACCGCCTTCACAAGAGAAGCGGCACTGGCGTCGTTATATCTATCTATGGATTTTCTACGCTGTGTGGGAGGAGATGGAAGCCCGGGATATGGACCGTGCACGTCAGATTTACCAAGAATGCATCAGACTGATACCTCAAAAGAAGTTTACTTTCGCCAAAGTTTGGCTAATGAAGGCGCAATTCGAAATCCGACAAATGGACCTTCAAGCCGCACGAAAAACGCTCGGTCATGCTATAGGACTGTGCCCCAAAGATAAGCTGTTCAAGGGCTATATTGATTTGGAAAAGCACCTGTTTGAGTTTGTGAGATGCAGGAAATTGTTTGAGAAACATATTGAATGGAAACCGTCCAATACTGAAGCATGGATCAAGTTCGCTGAACTTGAGCGAGGCTTGGATGATCTGGATCGTGCGCGGGCCATTTACGAACTAGGCATATCTCAGGAGACACTTGATATGCCTGAGCTCTTATGGAAGTCCTATATCGACTTTGAGGAGTATGAAGGCGAGTACGAACGTACAAGGGCATTGTATGAGCGTCTACTGCAGAAGACAGATCACGTCAAGGTTTGGATCAATTACGCCCGCTTTGAAATTAACATTCCAGAGGATGAGGGAGAGGAAGAGGAGGAAGAGGAGAAGCCAGTCAGTGAAGAGGCCAAGGCTCGCGCCCGGAAGGTGTTTGAGCGGGCTCACCAGATTTTGAAGGCTAAGGATATGAAGGAAGAGGTATGTAATCTGACCGTCCACTCCCGAGAGCATTTGACTAATATACCGCCACAGAGAGCCGCCTTACTCAATGCTTGGAAGTCGTTCGAGCAAACACATGGCTCGGCGGAGGACCTTGCCAAGATAGAGAAGCAGATGCCTCGTCTCATGAAGAAGAGGCGCAGATTGGACGACGACCGCTACGAGGAGTATATGGATTATGTCTTCCCAGCGGATGATGCATCTCAGGCCAAACTGTCTCTCCTACTCCAGCGTGCGTACCAGCACAAGAAGGAAAAAGAAGCTGGGTCTGCGCAATAAGGGATTGGAAGCAATCGCCCGTTTGAACGCCGCGAGAGTAATCATTCTCAGATTATCACGTTGTACTTTATCTCGGGCCGGTTTGAAGGGTGACGTCAAGCATCGAGTGTGTGATGGTGAAGCGGAAAGGCCTTTCAACGCTCCTGGCTCAAGACTCCTGTATGGCACGGTTGAATATTAGACATGTGGGGCAATGCTTCCTACCACAGTTGCAGGAAATTAGCCTCGAGCAGGCTTTGTTTTTGCCCCGCCTTGGCCCTTTCATTCAACCAAACTGGTGATCAACGAAGAAAATCAGGGGCCTAATATCCACAGGACATCTGTCGGCAAGCTTGAACCTCCCCAATGGAGCTGGGTATCATGAGGCCTGCTCAATCATGCAATTTGACCGCATTTTCATTCGCATAATCCTCTTTCGAAGGCGCATCTTCATACGCACTGGATCTCGTATTACCTCAAGAATTTTATCACATACAAGCATATCTTCAACAATTGACTGGATCTGATTCCCTTCGAATTCACACATTT
Source organism: Ascosphaera apis ARSEF 7405 (assembly GCA_001636715.1). Lineage (NCBI taxonomy): Eukaryota > Fungi > Ascomycota > Eurotiomycetes > Onygenales > Ascosphaeraceae > Ascosphaera > Ascosphaera apis. The sequence continues at coordinate 566,878 of AZGZ01000010.1, read as the reverse complement.
CACGATCTCCCAGCTACAAGGTCAATAACGTTTCTCGACTGAATGGTGACTATATTTGCAGTCCTGCTGTGATGTCAAGCAAGACTCATACATACCCTGTTTCTCCTTTTTCGCTCTCAGGGTTGTGGTAGAGATCAAACGTACCTGATGAACTTTAGTGTGAGTTGAGCTAGCTTTACCGAAGGTAGCGTAACATTGACACGCAAGGATTATACCGAAGCAGAGTCTGCAATCTTAGTGTGGAGCCTTGCTGAGACAAAAGGCCAAATCGCCAGATATTCAAACGCTTGGATACACCAAGCCATGGCCGTTAATGGATATGACAAGGTATCCGATGGGCGCACCCTTTTTGGACGGCAAAGGCAAAAACAGATATTGTTGGTTCTAATTGCAATTGGGTTCTACCATCTCTTAATGCTTTTGGGAGTAAAGGCTCATGATGCCATTCACTCGGCAGCCCAAGACTCGAGTCCATGCTATAGTGGGTGCGCCGGGTCGGTATAATTAACTTGTTGTAACAACATATAACGTATCAGATTGGCGTGGCGTGGCATTGGGCCGTCATCCACGATTCCTCCTGCATTTTGTGAGGATTTGCCTGGACGTTTCAGCACACCCGGGCTTTTCCCTACCTTTCACACCCACAGGAATTTTGTCTGAATTGGGAGATCCCCAATGCCTTTTCCTTCCTTATCTTCCTTTTTTGATCCCTCTCTCACCCTGGTTTGGTGAACACTTTCCCGCACAGGATAGTTCTGGTAAGTGTCCTTGTTAGTTGTGAATTGCCTCTCTCGTGCAATTGAGCAAACGGGCGGCCCCTGAACTGACCATTCTTGTCTGCCAGATGCCTGGTGCTGTCTTACATCGAACTTAGCTTATCGTCAAGTCATTCTTTTGCGATTATATTCAGTCACTCGTTTAGTCTCCCGGAGTTTGATTTGCTTTTGAAGCGAACGAGCTTTTATCACGCCGCTTTTGAGCCATTGCTTCTTCTTCTTCATTCTCAGAACACCATTAGTTGCGCCCTGACCGTCGTCGGCTTGTTTGAATAGTTTGAGCACGGTTACTCAAGCTTTGAACTTATTTTCTTCTTCTTATTTTCTTCTCAGACTCGCCTTTCGCTTGTAGCGAAGGTTCCTTCATCTTGGCCATCGCTATAGCAAGCAGAAGTTGACATTCATTTCCAGCCCGAGTGGCCATGATATAAGCAGCTCATTGAGCAACGACAATCATTCCAATCGTGGTGCATACTTAGTTTAGCACCAATCACGCCAAATTTATCACCTCACAATGTCTCTCCCTAAGCCACCGGTCAGCTTGGATGGAGGTTGTTCCGTCATCGATAATGACACGTTATACGTCTATACGCCATCGGCACTGTTGGAGCTTCCCCTGAAGCGTCATGGCAAATGGAAAACACTTCCTATGGGAGAGCCTGTGACAGGTGGTGCCTGTACCAAGGGACCGGATGGTCTATACATTTTGGGGGGAACCAGTACAACACCCGGTTATTCTGGATTTCAGCGTTATTCATACAAGGACGGCAGCTGGCAAACGCTACAACTAGCTGGCAATGGCGGAGACCTAAGGAATCGCGTTCATCACAGTGCCATATACATTGAGGGTCAAGACTCGTTCTTCGTGTATGCAGGTGTTCAAGATGGATCGGATTCACCTTCGACTACCACATTCCTGATATCCGCTCAAGCACCATACGATATCACTTCCTTCCCTCCTTCGGGAGCTCTACAAGCAATTGATCCTACCCTTGTCTCCTGGGATCCAAACACAGTTGCGTTTGTCGGTGCGACCGCGGATAGAACTCAAATCTGGACATTCAGCAATGGCCAATGGCAAAATACCGGCGCAGTCCTTGGTCAGCCACTACCGCAAAAATCCCAAGCAGGAGTCGCCATGTTGCACGGCGCAGATGGAAGCAAGATCCTGGAGATCTTTGATATGTCTACATCGCCAAACACCGTCTCCAGCTGGCTTCTTTACGAAAATAATCAGCCAATTCCAGCCCCTGGAAAGCAAATTGGGCAGTCAAAGTCGTCCAAACAAAGCAGGAGAGCTCGCGACATCACAGCAGAGAACTTCCCTGCCTATAATGGCAAGTATGCTGGTGGCCAAGCTCGCAGTCAATTTACCATAGCACAGGATGGAAACAAGTTGGTGGCTATTGTTGGTGGTGACGACAAAGTACCTGTAGCGCTCTTCGACCAGTCCAAAAATAGCTGGCTTGATCCATCGCAAGTATTCTTAAACCCCACGAGCACTACATCCGCCACTTCTTCAGCCACCAGTTCATCCTCCACTTCAACATCATCTACCTCCATCACGACGTCTGCAGCCACCACATCATCCACAACAACAACGAGTTCATCAGCGTCAATTACATCTGGTGCTGTGAATTCATCTAGTTCAACCGGACCCAGCACCGGAACTATTGTCGGCGCCACAGTTGGCTCTGTACTTGGTCTACTCGCGATCATACTCTTAATTCTTCTAGCTTGCTGCCTTAAGAGGAGAAAGGCGAGGAAAGGTGCTCAAGGAGGTGTATTAGAGAAGAACGGCGATGGTTTCCAAGACCAGGGTTTGCAATCACTACAGAAAAATCCGGGTCCCATGGGTATCTCACAGCCAGTTGCTGTAGAGTCGTCGTCATCCTTAGCGATAATGGCTGGAAAGGGTCTCACGGCCGAGGTTCACGCTGTTCCGGGCAACACAGGTGCTAGTCCTCTCAGAAATATGAGCATGGCTGATTCTGGCAGTGGAAGTGCAGTCGACTCTTCTGCCTCAACAGCAGTCCCAGGTGTTACCAGCAGCCGATTTACCGACGAAGGCTGGGGCAAGTACTTCGAAGGCGGAGACGATGGAGACTCAAGGAGATCTGGGCTATCAGAATATTCAGAGAACAACAGATCTGCCTATAATAGTCATGTTCCTCGTGGATTGTCTGTCGACCTTTCTGCGGTTAAGATGGGTAAGGTCGAAGAGAGTCCGGTGACTGAGCACCGCGGAAGCATGATACCCCCTCTTATTCAACAGGAGGGCATGACTGCACAGTTTGGAAACACAGGAGATTGGGACGATGATCGGAGCTCGACGGGAGGCGACCGATTCAGTTCTTCTGCCAAGGACCATGATAGCTGGGATCAGGGCGGAGCTCAATGGCCGCCATCTCGCATCGCAAGCAGCGCCTACTCAGGGGTTGGTCAATCCAATGACTCTCGCTGGCGAAGGTCATCTCTCATGGGAGGCGCCCTTCCTGGTGATCGTGACTCTTCTTTCTTACAAGATCTCTCTGTTTTACACCCTCATCATGAGCATCAGGAAACGGATACCTCTCAATTAACGACATGGACCGATGTAGAGAATGGTGGGAAATCAAAAGGCCCGACTGCCTCGACTGGATCCCCTTTTCTCTTGCCAGAGTTCAAGTCCTCCGGCCGGCCTGATACAAATATGACTGATTTGACTGCATGGCCAGACCTGTACGAAGCAGACGAGCGTCAGCATCATGCAAATCCCAAACAGACAATAGGCCAAGATCTAAGCTGGATTGACCTTGGTAACCAACAACGTCACTAAACCACACGACACAGTCTATTTCTGAACGAAGCGATTGCCGAGTCTACCGTATTTGGTGAGGCACTTCAGCCAGATGAAGATATCCCTATCTGAAGCACGTCAATCAAGCTTGATCCCAGTTCAATCGCCATCATTCCCTAACCATGAAACTCAATCTAATACCATCATTTCGCTAAAAGAAAAACCCGTTCATTGTTCCCTTCTCATCATCCCTCTTTACATCCATATATACCTTTTGAAACATCTCCCTCATCTTTTGTCACGTATCATGATTTGTATCTCTTGATATAAATTGTTACATACAGCTCTTGGGGAGCCCTCTCCTGAATACTACTCACCTATATGTATATTGTTTTCCTGTTCCTTTCAATCATCTCTTCGTTTCTGTCAACGTTGTTTTCATATACATACATATCGTTCTCCAATTGACTTTCATTCAGTCCTTTGACAAAACATGTCAACATTCACATCTATAGACCATCCGAAATCTCAACCACAAGTGCTCAGACATATTGCTCCAGTGATACGTAGTGTAAATCCATTAGTCGCGTTGGCAGTAAGCGTCATCACACTGATTATCAGCATTAACACTGAAGATGACGTGGGTTCTGCAAACGCAACGAAGCAATAAGATTCGTGTACTTCCACCATGCCAGCCCCCCCCCCCCCCCTATTGTGAAATAGGAAGTCCGGTATTTTCAACAATTCATGACTGACATAGATTCTTCAGACTAATGATGGCCTATGTTCCCGGTAGGGGAAAAGCCCCGATACTACCTCACGGCGCAATACCGATATTCCTTGAGCACAGATGTCTGTGTTTTTGTTGCGCGAAAAAAGGTGGATTGTCGATATTCAGGCAATGGCTTCTACTCGACGAAGCAAATAAAATGCCGATGCAAGGTGTTTTGCCCGCCATCTTCGTGATATTGGCGATGCATTCAGATGTTTCCAAAACATCGCCAAAACACACACGACAAAAGTTTTCCACGCTGGGTGGGATGCAGCGATCCTTGTTATTCAAGTTTGGTACTAGTTGACGAACATCCCTGTGCGAAAGAAGGGAATTCTTCGAGATAGGCAGTGTTGAGAAGCCTCGAATTTTGGGAGCACCTCATTTTGTCAAAGCGCACGGCAGCCATGGTATCAGGTCAAGAGGTGAAACGGCGCACTGTTGAAGATCCTAATTTCTGATTTTTTTTTTCTTACCTCACATGTGGACCGCCCAACCATTCCCTAATATTGAGCGAAGAGGGTCGAGGTTTTCCATTGCCTGGAAAAAGGGGTAGCAGCTACTTGCCATGGGTGGATTGTTGTCGGTGCTGGTTGTGGACGCTTGATGAGTTCTCCGATACCAGACCTTACAGACAACCTGGCACCATCACGGTTGACGCCCTAAAATAGGGGACACTGCTACCCTGTGCGCCAAGGGTCGTATGGCTTGATCAGTATCGACTGAAACTCAAGGCTCTCAAGGCTTTCTACAAGCAAAGAAGCACTTGAAAGACAGTCAGGAAATGTCTCAATGATGTTTCATTGAAATAGAAGAATCAGGCACTTGACATGTTCCGGTCTTCTTTGGGAGCATTTACGAAGGATCAGGCTCAAAGTCTGGAAATCTTAGATACGATGATAGCCTTGTCACCAGATGCATGGGTGCATACATCAGCATCGGGAGTACCTCTCTCCTAAGTACGAAGCCCATCGCATGTTTAAAAGGCCGGTGAACATAATGATCCCGCACACAGGAAGACTACCACGATGCGGCTTCAACGAAACATGTGGCACACTGCGATCGATCCTCACTACTAAGCCAAGGGCACCACACCGTTTCATACAGTGGCCTGCTTGCTCACGGTATTAGAGAATCATGAGAACTTGGCGCACATGAGGTGCCAATGTGTGACCTTCCGTTGGATATCCTCGTTAGCAGCAGTTTAAACCGGGCATCTGTAATTTTACCTGTGCACGGAAAATAGCAGCAATTGAGTTTGGCCTTCAACTCTATCCACACGAGCATGGCACGGGCAGACCCCGGACGTTTTTTGCATTGGGCAAAAGACCCACTTCATTAGGACCCTTCCTTCACCCTTTGATGTGGGCCCGGTAGCTTTTGACACGCGATGCATCAAAATTTTGTATCAACCACCTGCAATGAATTGCGACACACGCGGTATCAATCAAGGGACCATCGAGGAATGAGAACATACGCCCACCTTGGGCCCCGGATATGGCATTCTGAAGACATAGCTCTTACCTTTTACACCTGTATTGGTGGAGTTGGGAAGCCGGAAATGGCGGACCGTTACTGCAGAACCTTAACAACTTCTACACGGGGGGGATTTTAGGTGGTCCCACAGATGTCGGATGATGGCGCCTCATGTGGTCATTCCCGTTCGCCCCAAATCGTGTTACCCGCGGGGTGGGGAGGTGTTGCCTGAAATGAAGTTCAACTATGCATGTGTGCATCATGAGACTACGTCTCGGCCTTGTCTTCAGGAGACATAGGAGCCGCGTGGAGCAATATCAATCAAGTGCAGCCTTCCTACTCCTGGAATAATGATGTGCTGGTTTACGCACACTTGGCGGAGGACATACTCGAAAGGACAATGATTACGATGCTGCGATGGTCTATGCTGTGAATGACGATGACAGGGGCTCATCGTTCTGTTTCGATGGAAGCAAAAGTACGCACTATTCCAGAGCATAACCGCGTACTTAAAGGAGCATGCAATTCGTATACATACTGCACGTAGGCTTATGTCCCTGCCTGCAGGCAGGAAGCCAGAGTCACTACAGCAGCATGGATGGATGAAAAGCAAAACGAAAACGAACTTCTCTATGATTAAACTAGAAATGGGCGTATCATCCAATTCTATATGGTTCTTTTGGCTCTTGCTAACCGTCCTCCCCTTTGGCATCTTCCCGCGATTGCCAATCCGGCGGGTCCAGACCAGGTCCACAGATATTCCCTCAACGATGGACAATCGCCGTAAGCAAGAAGTGGCTTTGAAACAATTTAAACGATAGCCTTGGGCCCATAGTATGGAATCCTTACAGTCCACCAACATGCCCAGACAAGCGGGGTGCTTTTTTTTTATTTTTATTTTTTATTTTATTTTTTTTTTCCCTGGCTGTTGCAGGAAAATGCCCTTTTTTTGTTTTTTTACGAGCTCGGTTCCTTTCATCGCTCTCTTCTTCTAAGCGTTTCATGTTTACCTGTCGTGTCAGCAGGGGCCTCCGAGCATCATTTTAGATCCCTTAGCTTATCAGCCCGCCCGGTATAGGGATCTTGGGCAAGGGACCTGGGAACTCATTTCCCGCTAAACCAAGTCAAGCTCACACTGCTCCGAGTGTACTGCGGCTTATACTTCAAGGCTCCTCGAGTTATTCGAATTTTCGCGATTTCAATTGCCAAGGGGAAACCACTCTTCTCTTCACATGCAAATCTACGAAAAATAGAGAGAAGCAAAAGAACAAAAAATAGAGGACCAGAAAAATAAAGCGTTACCCAGAAAAATGTCATACGCACCGCAACGCAGAAACCATTTGGAGACGCCTTAATATGATCTGGGTGGGCTTGCCTTCTATCTCGGAACAGACAGACACCCTTGGAACCCTGAACTGGGACCAACCTGCTATACTTCCCTTGAATCCATAATTATAATACGCCTGGGGCTTTTTTTTATCTTAATTTTCTTTGCATCTTTGGCCACGCGGCTTGTGGCTCCATCCGTTCATTCCTCGCCGAGGCAAGTGCCTCTTCAATAAAAGCCTTACGATTTCAGGATCAGAACCAAAAGCGATCATTTTCTTATGCGATTCGATCGATTTGATAGTTCCGCTGCAAGATCTTATACTCCAGTCCATTCTCTTCCAGCAATTTTTTCCCTTTTCGTCATTCAATTTTTTTTTTTGTGTTTTCTTCTTTTTTTTTTTTTTTTTCAAATTTCGATTCAACCTCGATTCCTTCCTTGCTTTTTTGGTCCGGTCCGTATTTCTAGATACGGTACGTCTGCTTTATTATCCTCGACTACAAGCTTTATCATCATCATTCATTATCGCCGGGACTTTCTAGCCATCGACTTGTTTAATTCGTTCGTCGCATTGTCATTGCTGTGTGACTTCATCAAAGTCGGTTGCAGGATCGCTAGTGCAACATCAATTCCTCGGAAACCTCTCTTTGCTGACTGTGATCGACGCTTTAAGCGTCCTACTTTCTGCTTGACCTGTTCGTCCAAATGTCATTTCTCAATTTGTTTCTTTCAAGAAAAACAACTAATTTTTTTTTTTACTGATACAGGCTTTCAATCCTTTGGTGTATACACTCTATCAAACCATTCAAAGCCATGAATTCATACAGGTCCAGCGTCGTCTCAATTCTCAATGACGACGATAATCCATCCTTCACAGTATCAAGAGCACCTGTGAAACAAACAACGTCTTCCTCGTCTTCATCAATTTCCTCATCGACATCATTGTCGAGTGCTCCTCAATATGCCGCTATTCGCCATCCAGAGCCTCAACCGCATATTCTGCATCTTACGAACACTCATCACGGCAAACCAGGGTCACCAATTTTCAATCCCATGAGCTTCTCCGACACGACACTGAGTCGAATCATTCCTCAGCAGTCAATTGATTACATTTATTCACATCATGATCATCAGCTACCTGCACAACGCCCACAAGTACCTAATCTCAGCACTGAAATTCTACCTCCGCGACATGTCTCGCTACACAAGGCTTCGCAAAGTACTTTGTCGTCTCCGGCCCCATCACTCAGCGAAGCCGCCGATATGAAATCATCGAAAGTCAATAAGAAAAACAAATACCCATGCCCATTTGCTCAGTCACATGGTTGCAGCGCCACATTCACTACATCTGGACATGCTGCAAGGCACGGAAAGAAACATACAGGAGAAAAAGGTGTATCATGTCCTACATGCGGCAAAGCATTTACTCGCAAAGACAACATGAAGCAACACATCCGAACACACAGGGGAGCAGAAGCAAAGAAAGAAATGGGAGCAAGGAAATCAGAGACTGAGTCTCGAAGAAAGAGGTATAGCGGAATGCCAGCAGAACTGGGTAGTTTGTCACCCTCCGATATCGATGAGCAATGTCTGTCTTATCGAAATTCTGCGCCGTGTCTTGCAATAGCCCAGGACCGATATACTGGCTCCTATAACCAGACAATACCGCCTTCGTGTGCCACCACTGGTTACCCGTACTATTACGGGGGGCCGGCCGATTCTGCCTACCCGACAGGCACCAATACGTTGCCTGGAGCCCCGCTGCGGCCTCAACCTAGACATTTTGCTGGAAGGTTGGATACCTTGGCGAGTGTTGCCGCGACTACCCCTTACGATGCCAATTGCTATCGATGACGGGCAGATTTGTCTTGCTTTTCTTAATCTTCTGTGAAGTGTACAAATGAGTCATATGCAGATGATGAAGCAACAGTTTCGTTTTTCAGGATGAATTGTCTTATAACAAACAAGTGCGGTCTCTCAGCATTGATACTTCACTCGAAAGTCTGATCTACTATGCTGTAAGGTACCTTCACCAATTTTGGAGATGATCAACCGCCCGGCCTTTTCCTCAATGATACAAGACAAGAACAAAGAAACGCCAGAAAAATGGGGCTACTTGAATTTACCAAAGGCCAAACTCTTCGAACGGGAAGGAGTAAAAAGTCATTTGGTCTGAGGCATGTGATTCAAAAACTCCCCCTGCACCCTTGTGCCGTTTCCATGCTGCGATATATCTCTACCTGACATCATCGGGGGACGTCGTCTTACACAACAGGGACGGCAATGGATGAGAAGGCTGGGCGTGGTATATGGTTCGTCAATACGACGTAAGGATGACCCTTCCAAATCAGGAAGCGAGATCGTGATGGTCCTGACCTTCTCTATCACGGGCTTCGCTGCAAAGGAGTTCCTGGTATCGTCCCGGTTCAAGCGAAGTACTTCTCACAATCACAAGCTTGAATACGACGGATTGATCACGAATTGGTTTTTCTATATATCCCACCTCCCCCTTCCTTGGTCCCTTGGGAGAAACAACCCCCATGATAAGGATCTTAACCACATACACAACTTTATAGTACAACTGCCCCCTTTTCTTACCCCACGCGCGCCCGCACCGTTCTTCACTCTTATTTTAATACAACAAAAAAAGTCCTTTCTGGCGTTTTCTTACATAGGGGCGGGAGTGACGGTAATCAACACTCGTAATCATAATATTAACTAAAACAAACATAAGCAAAAATAAAGGATGATAATCAAATGAAATGACATGAACATCTGTTTGACCATCTTAAAAAATTGTAATTACACCATGGTGACGCACGCCTGCATGCCTGTTTAACTGTATATGTATATCGTCAAAAACCACCGGCCTGAACATCTTAAGCGGGAAGAAAGGGAAACGAAGCAAATGAGAGAGGCAGGGCGCAGGAAAAAGAACCTATGGAACATGTACCACGGTGAGAAACGGGAAAACCCCTCAGGGATACAATTCCCTCCTTCGACCCTTAATTTTGAAAGATTGGAAAGGTTAAAAATGAAAACTAAAGACAGAGAGAGCCCTGTCCAGACCAGATCGTTGAGCAATGCGAAAGAGTAAAGTCCATCCAGCGGTTTGAGTCTACAACCGCTCCAACAAACTTCAAACAAAAAGAAAAAAAAAAAAAAAAAAATTGAATAAAAAATAAAAATCAAAGAAACAAGCAGCAGGCCTGACCCTTTCCTGCCGCTCCAAAAATCAGTGGATGGACCCTTGCTGTTCCGGGGTACGAGGAAGGCTGGGGAAGGCTGGGGAGTCGCTGTCATCCAAGATATCACCCAAAACGTCAGGAAGGGTCTCCATGTTTCGGTCTTCTGATGGAGAAGCCCTTCTATAACTCCGCGGGGGAAAGATGAGTGAGATCTTGAGCAAAGAAGAGATCGTGGATGGACGAATGAACGAATGAATAGACGAGGGAAGATATCGTATTAATGCTCCAACCATTGGATTCCATTGAAATTAGATAGTGGCATCGGATAAGATATAGTTTACAGGCAGGTACAGGATGAAGTTGAGGATCTTGAAAATCTACATTTACAGTCACCTGCATATACATCATCTTAGATATACTTTTTCTTCTTTTTTTTCTCTCATCTCATTCATCCAGGCGTTTGAACCGGCAAGGAAAACGAAGGAAAAAGCCCTACAGGCTCTTTTGCCCCTGAGATCAGATGCCTTGGTTAGGTTAGGTAAATACGGGGATGCATATGACCCCTGTCAACTAGCTATATCAAGAGAAAACCACCTAAGGGGTCAAGAGCATACGACAATCAGAGGAAGAATTATGAACGGTGTATGATTGTGCAATCCCTTATCCAGAATTACTACTACGGTGCTGAATTGAAGTGTACCGTAGATGAAATATCTGCCTGTAAATAGTCCTCTATTCCCGCGCTGGCTCACGAAAAAAAAAAAAAAAAAAATGGGATGATCGACAATTTAAGAGCAAACAAAGCCTGGCAAGCGGGGTGATCTATAGCAAAAAAAAGATTCGGCTCTCAAACTCGCGTCGATCAATGCCAATGAATTGTGGTCGATCAATTCGTCGCACGTTTCAAATGAATCCTGCTGAGAACTTCCCCTAAAGAAAAAGAGAGGCATTGTAAAGAAAACAGGCATAGGGTGGATATAGTGACATCCAGATTGTACTATACAATACGTACTGTACTTACATCGAGTATGTGCCTGTCAGTTGGACTGAAGCTCAGGGGTAAATGTTGTTCAGGGGGGAGGGGAAGTCCAGTTACGTAGATGTGATAGGCGCCTGTCCAGCGCAAATTCTACGAGCAAAAGGAAACTTCTGATAAGCATGCAATTGAGCATTGAATAGATAGAAACCCCGCCATCAATTCCCACTAAGTTGACAGTTATTACTATATCGACCTTCCATCGCTTGTCAACAGACATAGCCATATGACACACTATCAAATAGAACATCACATCACAACCAACGACACACGCTCTCTGGAACGGACTGGAAAAAAATTGAAAAAAGAGGCAGAGATCCGATGCGGTATTACATCACTAACACTTTTTTTCTCTTTGCTACTTCTCACAAACAACCTCGCACACCACCTGACATTCCCTTTGAGGGAGGTAGATCATACCTGATTACCCGCAAGCGAAGGCGAAGTGCGAAGGCGAATTGACTACGGCGTGACCCCGAACGACGCAAATGCAGACGGCGTCATCTCCGCGCTCGGCAACCGTTTTTGAACGGGCGATATCGAGAGAGAATCTCGATACTCTGCCTTATGAGTCGTGCGCATGTGACGTTTGAGTTGATCTAGACGGAAGAAGGTACCCAAGTCAGTTGGATCAGTTCTCAATCTACATGCGGGGGGAGAGAGAGGGGGAGAAGAGAGAAAAGGAAAGAAGAAGGGAGGAGGAAAGAAAAAAAAGAAAAAGAGTTTTTCAAAGGAAAAGATGTTAAACATACCCGGCCGTGTAAAACTTTTGGTACACCTCGGAAAGGAACACTTATGTCTCCTCACACCATGCGTGAGTTTATGGCTTGACATGTTCGAGGACTGGAGAAAAGAGAGAAAGAGAGATAAGAACCCCACATTAGCCACACGCCACATCCATATTTTTCAGAGACAAACCCCTCAAAAGGAAAAAGGGGAATCGAAAACCAAAAAGGGAAAGGGGATCCAAAAGAAAGAAGAAAATAACACAAAAAAGGAAGAACAACAACAATAACATACATCACCAGTCTCAAACCCACATCCCGGATGCGTACACTTGAACGGTTTCTCACCCGTATGTGTCCTGGTATGCGTTTTGAGCTCACTGCTATCGGTGAAACATTTCCCGCATGTGTCGCATTTATACGGTTTTAGTCCCTGATGACTGCGTTCGTGGCGCTCGAGTGTAGCTTGGCGCGCGAATGATTTGGAGCAGGTTTTGCATTTGAATCCTTTGTCTGTTGTAGTGTATGTTTTCCCCGAGGAGATAAGAGGGGGAAAAATAAGTTAGTCACGTTTTTTCTTCTTTTTCTCCCCTTCAGCATGTCAAAGAAAGAGAGCAAAGTGAGCAGTAAAAAAAGGGGGCCAAGGAGAATAATGAAAGACAAAGCAATGTAAAGCAAAAAGCAAAAAAGGAAGTATACGCACGATTACTATGCGTCAAGAAATGACCCTGCAGCTTCGACTTCTGCGAAAAAGGTTCATGCGGTCTATGACAGTCCTGCCATGTACAATAGAACCCATGGCCCTGTTTTCCCAGTATAGTCTTGACGTGATTCGCTATCAGATGGTCCTGCAATTGCTCTGCTGTCTGGAATACAGCTCCACACACCATCCTGTCATCATCGTCGTCACCACTGCCGGACTCGTCGAGGTGGCATTTGCAGATATGTTGCTCGTCAGCGAAAACGTGTCGTTCAAGACTGGTGACGGAAAGGAGGTCGTCGCTGGGCGATTCCGTTGTGGGAAGAGCAGTGGCCGTTGCAGAAGAACAAGATGTTGTTGTTGCTGTTGTCGTGGTGGTAGGGATTGGCTGCTGAGGCAGAGAACAAGGTATAGAAGCATAGCATATAGACGAAGCGCAGGGAGTAGTACCGGACACATGCTGCTGCTGCTGCTGCTGCTGTTTCTCCAAATGCTGCTCCAGCGAAAGACCAGCCGTACACCCTTCGTAAGCTGACAAGGTATTCGGCGATCGCGCAGTATTAGCAGACGATAAACAAGGCTGTTGCAACTGCAACTGCTGCTGCATCTGCTGGCATGTTTTCTCCGAACAATCGAATCCTAGCATCGAGCTCGGGAAAACGCATTTATCAGCTGCATCAATTGCGTGAT
>AZGZ01000010.1:523685-540305 GCA_001636715.1 Ascosphaera apis ARSEF 7405 | reverse complement strand
CTGCAAAAGGGATATGAGGGCCATCGCAGAATATTCGTAGTCGTAGACCTTTTCATTCGTGCTTAACAATCATTATTGTACACCAGCCATCGAATCATAGCATTGCCAAAACCATGAATCAAGCGGCTCATATCTATCGTCTCTCCTTGTTATCTCCAACAGTATACCCTCTCGCAATACCGCTGCGTCCCTCACGAACCGCTGTCGTTGGCTCCGAAGACCCTTCTCCCTCCTCGCCGTCTTCCTCGTACCTCACCTCAAAGTCGCTGCCCAGACCGCGCCACGTCCGCTGAGTACGCAGATACTCTGCTCCAGGAGAGACAACGCCCTTGATGGTCGCAATGTCTCCTCCCACACGTTTAGCCAGAGAGCGCGACCCGCTGACGTCCGTTACAGGCAGATCACCCACGACGGATTGCTGCATCGGTCGCGTTTGCACTGTAGACACATACTGGCCGGTGCGAAGATCGAACTCAGGTGGCGCAGACTCTTCCTCGTCCTCACCAATTCCTGCATTCGCCTCCGCCCTGTTAGCTTCGGCTTCAGCTCCCTCGGGAAGCTCGCCAGCCGCCTTTGCCGCATCAAGCAACGATTGGTAGTCACTGCGCCATGAACCCGTCCAAAGACGCTCCTGGTCGCCCTTGAGTGCGAGTTCGAGCTCGTACGGCGTGATGACGGGTCTCCAGAAGTCCTTGCTGTCAATCAACGAGCTCTCCCAGCACGCCACAACGACCCACCCACCGATCTCACTGAAATTGGCAAGCTTGGCTGTGTTCAGCTTGCCCATGACGAAGAGATAGCTCTTCTTGCCCGCGGCTGCGATCTGCGCTTTCACGTGCTCGACGATGTGTAGGTAGTTCTTGACGCTCAATGTGTTCACGAGAATGCCGAAGATAGGTACCGTGCTTAGCTTCGTCAACGTAGCATATCTCCTTCGCAGTGCGGCTGCCGTCGACGCCTCGATCGGCTTGCATGGTGCGAATGACGTAGGGAAGATGTGGATCGCGGAAACACGCGAAGAAAGAGTCAGAAGCAATGCGTTTGGCGGGTTCGAGATGTGGAATAGCGCCCATTCCTTCAGCGCCTCGGGATCATTGCGTCCGCTCTCTGGCAAAGTACGGTTGGGAATTGGAGACGAAGGGTCGTGTAGAACCTCCGTCGCAAATAGATTGGTATATCCTTCTTTCTCCTGCAACCTCTTAGTCACAGAAGCGACATGGTCCTGGTACAACACATCTGCGGCAATAATAACCTTCGCGTCCTTCTCCGGGTATGTATCCTTGAAAGCGGCAATGACGGGCTCAATGTCTAGCTCGGAATGAGTGAAGACATAGATGACAGGAAGTCTCTGAGTAGGCGAGAGACACGCTCTGCCGTAATGAACCACAACATCGGCGTGAACGTGCTCAGCTGCGATTTCATCGACGCAGCACTCTCCGTAAGAAGTATCGCCCAGAATAAAAAGCTGTGGCTCCTCGTCATCATCAACTGGCTTAGGTGGCGGGGGTGTATCGATTCCCGAAACCTGAAGCTTCTCGGCCATCTCATCAACAACCTTGTCCACATTCGACGTGCAGACCTGCTTCCCGCAGCAAGTCACATCCTCAGGCTCCTTGAACGGCGCAGTCGAAGTGATGTTCTTGAAGCTCTGAATCCCGAGTCCGCGGCTCAAAAGCTGGAAGACCCGAGGCGCATCGGGGAGCATCGAGTCAGGGAACTGTAATGCGATGCGCTTATATTTTCCGGTTTTCAAATCGTCAATAGTACGATCGATATCGTACATGAGCCATAACTCATCGTCTGGTCGCGTAGGGCGCGCGAGCTCGAAGTCCTTTGGTATCACAGGCACCAGATTGTCCGGCGTGAAGAGCGCCGGCGCAGCTTTTGTAGGCATGGTGGTATCTGTTTTGATCTGGTGATACAAATTCTAGTTTATTTCCGGGGTTTGCCAATATGTGTGTTTGCACTTCTTCTGCGCTTATGATGAAAGATGAAGGAGCAGGAACAAGAAAAAATAGAAAAAGCCAGGCGGGGTGCAGAAAGGTGAAAAAAAAAATTATATAGAAAGACGTTGACAGGTCCCACGCTCCACGAATGAAAGAGGCTTGTCTCAGATAGGATCCATAATTAATTCCGACTCCAGTGAGTTATGCTGTTGGGTACCAGTGGAAGACATGGTTTGAATGGGGCAAATCGATCTTGGAGGTGCCCTGGATTGGCATAACCCATACCTTGAATGCTATAGAAAGCAGCTTCCAGGAGATTATTTATATGTTGCCACTGGGAACTCTCACCAATGGGAGGATCACGAATTCCTGGCCAGTAAGCAATGTCGGGGGGAGCAGAGAGAGCCCTTTTTGCATCAGTTTGCAAAAGGAAAAACTCAATCACCCTATATATGGTCCATCTGGTACTGAAAAGTCAATTCAAAAAGCGATCAAAAGGATCTCCTATTTAAAGCTACCACATGAATCGTTGGACAACTCCTGGCTCCTGGGGCCATTCGAATCCTTTGTAGAGGAACATATAGCCAACGGCTGCGTTGACTATCATGTACCATATAGTTTCCAGTAAGTAAGGGATATTGCGCAAGATACGAGCCTGGGGAGATTTATTGTCAATAGGGGGTGGAGGGACATGAAGCCGCCAAAGAACCCAGGGGATGATGAAATAGCGAGGCTCGACGAGGGGTGCTGTGACGAGTGTCAAGGTTGTCGCTGCAAGCCAAATGAGGATAAATGACACTGTCACCTCCCCCTCGGCCGGTATTGAGACTGACTTCGAGTCCCGAGTCGGTTCCTCTGCCCCTGTCATGGTCGTCAAGTCCTTTGTCCATGTTCCCGAGAGCGTCGAAAGGGCTGCGCATGCGCAAACAAAGTAGACTGGTGCTGCAAGATACCTAATTGCCGGATGTCGAAATAGAATGCGGAAAACGTAAAAGACATAGTGTCGATTATCCGCAAGGGTGAAAGGGTGAACTATCGTGTTGAAATGGACCACTGCACCCATAATGAGCGTTATACCCACCGAAACCAAGACGCCAGGCAGGCTTTTGCATATCAAATGGGGTTGCTTGGTCTTGACTCCCTCATATAGTCGCACCGCGAAGGGTACAACAAAAAGGGGCCAGGAGAAGAACATGGAATATGGCCAGATATAGAGTATTTGAGGTAAATGAATCTGTGCAGTATGGAATTCCTTGTGGCCTGTGATGATATGTCAGTTAAGAAGGGGTATGTTGCCTCGAATTTGATCTATTAGTTACCCAATACAATAGAACCATTCCACAGAACGAATGCTCCAAACGCAGATAAGACGACCAGATGAGGGATAATCGCCTTCAGTATCGCGGGAACGTTCAGAAGAGCATTCAGAATGATTGATAAAATCGAATACAAGTAATCTATAAGCCGTCAGGAGAAGTATTTACGGAGATTTCTGAGTACAAACTCACCTAACATCGAAGCAGACCGAGCTGGGGGGTCGTAAAGCTGATGCAATTGCCAGCTCCCTTTAGCAATTCGCGCCATATCTGTTGAACGGCACTCTGTGGTCTTTGACTTAAGGACTCTAAGTGCCTTCAGTCCTCCCACAAAGACAACAACCCAAATGATATTGGTCTGCCTGAAACAGAGAGACATCAATCCGATAGCGATCAGCTTAAAGCTTCCCCAGACAGTCGTAGTCGCCCCCTGCTGCAAGTCCTGCCAGTATGCCTCAATAACGAACAGCAGAGCTGCTATGTCCGTGTAATAGAGGCCCGAGAAAAAGAAGATGGGAGGAAAGAGACATATATTCATCGCGGTCCAATTCAACTCCCATGCGCAAATCTTCGAAGGCCTATACTCCCCACGCACGCGATGCAGCAGTCTCCTTAGTCTCAACTGAAGAAGATTGAAGACGACAAGGCCATTCGTAGCACGAAAATCAGCCGTAAATCCCTCAACGACGTATGGCAGCGCATACGACGCCAGCCTCATGACTCCAATGGACAAGACATAGAGTCCTGGAGGAGTAGTAATCTTTGGATCCCATTCTCGCCATCTGCCCTGCCAATAGGCCTGTGCCTGTCGCACATGGAATACCTCATCGAGATAAGGGGCAGGAAGAACAGAGTCGATTCTTTGGCGCCAGAAGACGCTGAGCGCTGTAGCCAGCACAGCTGTGATCGTAAACGACACCACCGCTTCCTTCGACATGGTTAGACAACTGGCTGATCGCAGTCCAGAAGGTCTGTTCCTTTCTGTTCATTCGCAATCAGCTTGCAATCTGGTCAATCCACGCCTGATGTCGTCTGGAACGCGATGACGGCGCCAAGATGCACCCATACGCTGGTGGTTGATGTGGATATGCTTGTCGTATTATTATGGAGTGGATGATTGTCGCGACAAAGACCCTTGGGCGATAAAAATATCAGGAAAAGTGAAATAGAGACGTCGGGAAACCCTTCCTCTCTCTCTCTCCCATGCGCAAGCTGATGAGATGCATCAACAGAAGGGTAATCAACCAGCATGGCGTTTCCATTTCCTCGGGGGCTTGTAGCCTCTGAAATCACTTTTCTGTGCGAGATGGAATTGGTGACGGTGATCCCACGCCAACGGCTCGAGAAGCTTGAATTACTAGGGGTGAGTATCGCATCGCATCGCATTGCGTCGTATAGCATAGCATGGAAATATCAGTTTGATGCGATTTGAGATACTGACAATTGCATGGCAGGGTCCTACACAGCCATTATACCCTTCACGGCGAGCGCAAATCCCATTATGGCTTGCTCTACTGCTCAAACGCCAGAAACGCGCACGCATAATGCCTCCAGCATGGCTAAACGTCGAGAACCTGTCCATGATTCTCGAGCTTGAGACGGACAGCGTCGCATTACAAGATGCATTCTCCCCTCCTCCACCGCTTGCGCGAGACCGCAAAGATGACGAAGAGCCCGAGATGAAGTTCACGGTCGACGGACAGAAGTACTACGACGCACCACCTTTCATATTACAGAATCACGCAGTGGATGATTTTGATCTGGAAGAGACAAACACTCGGCTTCCTTATCATTGGTTGGAGCTAGCTACGATGTTGCTTGATGCTGCTGGCGATGATATCCCCGCCGCAGACCAAGTGCGCATGCTCGTTAAAGAGCTGCGGGAAACGAGGATGGAGAAAATGAGGAAGAAGATCACAGCGCTGGATACCACGGCCGGAGAAGGTGGTGGTCAAGGACTATCGTTTACTGGGGTTGGAGCGATGGAAATTGGAGAGAGTAGAGTGTTCATGTCTGAAGTGGCTGAAACATTGAGGTACGATATCAATACTTTGTATATCACGGTGGCGATTGATTGATTGATTGGATGCTAACGATGAATACTGGTATACAGGCAAATTGGAACTTCCAAGGAAGAAGCGTATAAGGAGAGAGTTAGAGACGACGCGATGGGCTATAATGATGATGATGACGATGATGAGATGCAATTTTGATGTAATTTGGCGAGGATTTGGCGAGTGATTTGGAAGACGGCATGGCAAGCGCTTTGCATTGTGCCTTTTCTCCAAATTGGGCGTTAAGCTTGTTCTGTTTAAGATACCCATATTGAAGATATTTTCTCTTTTCTTTTTTCAGCGATCTGGCCTGTTGATATATTTGTCCAAAAACCAACCGCGGTCATACCGTATCGCTCGCTGCCGGCCAGCTTGAGATGGGAGTATCACGAACGACCCGTAGGAGCGTAGGAGTGTCATTAAGGCAAGCCAACTTGTCTGGCAAATTAATGATAAATTGACTTCTTTATGAAGAATATTTCAACTTCGAAAGGAACGGACAGAAAGAAAGATTCCCAGAGGCAGACTGTTTATAAAGGATCAATCTCAAGACGATGACGACTCTCCCTCAGCTGTCTTATTCTTCTCTTTCTCCTTTTCCAACATTCTCCTGCGCGCAGCAAGAATCATCTCGTCCCTCCTCTGTTGCAGCAGACGTTGTCTCTCGCTCTTGTTCTGTGACCACACAGGCCCTGGGCTGGAACTCCCACTGCTAGCTCCCGAGTCTGATCCTTCTGCTTCAGCTTTGATTCTATCGGCTAGATTATAGCGAGCGATCAAGCTCTCAGCAGCAGGTCTTGAATTAGTAGGATTGCGCGCGGGTGCCGCTGTCGTTGGTGGTGGAATAGTCGGCTGGAATGTGACGGGAGGCTGTTCAGAATACATATATATTAGCACAAAATGTCCATATATGCCAGCTCAAACCCCCAACAATCATATGCATAAGACAAACATACCGTCTCTAACCCAATCCCCGAGAGAATCCGCTCTGTCGTAGCTGTTATACTCCCTCCATTCCTCTGCAAATCCCACATAATCATCCTCCGGTCGACCTGCGGGAACATCTGCGAGATATGATTTGTCTGCTCCACGCGATCGCCTTCTCTTCCTGATCGCGAATTATGCTGTCTCTGATCAGGCTCCGACTTGAACAGCCATCGAAACAGGAAGTAGGCGAAGGCAGCAAGGGTGAGCAATGACGGAACGTTCAGTGTTGGCTCTTCGTTGGCCATGATCGCTGATTGCTTGTGTGTTCGCAAAGGCCTCAAACTCAATCGGAGAACGAACCCAGCAGCTTCTTTTATCAGGAAGATTTCCCCAGTCGCGATGATGGAGATGCGATGACAGGATCGCTGGTGGGATCTTAATAGATGTCTTGAACCTCTGCGTATATGATATATGCGAATGAAGGCGAGAGACGTGGCGTAATCACTGCGTCCTTGGGTCCTTGGAAGTAGACCAGCGCTTCGCTCAGCGGAGAGAGAGCTGTACTGTAGGCAGATATATGATAAACGGATGCGGAGGGCGGCACAATAGGAGCAGAGAATGAGATGATATCGACTTATCAGCTCTGTTTCTTCTGTCAGGATATCGAAAGTCGGTTAGGCTGATATGATAATACGTGTCTGGGTTTAGTTGTAGTCGTAGTTGTAGTTGTGATGAAGTCAGGATATATGTACATTCAGTACGTACAGAGTAGATGATGACAGGTTGAAGAAGTCCCCCTAATGAATTAAGTATTACTGTACATACTGCACATATATATGTAATCAGACAGACCCTTTCCGTTCCCGTTCCACGTATAGTACAAGCTACACGATATAGTCACGCCGGGACAAGACAAGACGAGACAAGACGAGATTCGAGACTTGACTCTCCAGGGTCAGGGTGAGACTGTAAGATGCAGATAATAATTGCGAGTGGGCTGGAGAGAGGAGAAGTAAGGAGTGGTGAAAGAAAAAAAAATGTCGATAGATAGGTATATGGTAGGAAATCAACCGCTTGACAGATGGAGTAAGACATGAAAAGAGGAAAATAAAAAGATGGCTGAACTCCGTATCCTAGAACACCGGAAGGCAAAAGCAGGATAAGATATGACATGAAAAGGGGAAGAAAGAAGAAGCAGAGAAGACATCAGACCGTCTGCCGATCACTTCAAATCAGCTGGCGTGAGTGCTTGGACAACACTGGTTCCCTCGCTGAATCTTGTTCGGAAAATGCGGTTGGCGTTTTGGAACATGCCGTCCTTCAAACTGACAATGATGAACTGAGATCCCTTGAAACGTGTCTTGATTAAACGTCCAATGTTCTGTGTGTGCTGCAGATCAAGAGCGGCGTCGACCTCGTCGAGGATATACATCGGCGCAGGTTTGAATTGGAGAAGTGCCATTATAAGTGACAAGGCGATGAGAGATCTGTTTCAAAGCTGTTAGCAAGATCGTGCAGACACAAGACCTATGTCGCTGAAGTTTGCATACCTTTGACCACCACTCAACTCCGTTAGACTCTGCTTCCACACCTTACCCAAGCTCACCTTCACCTCAAGACCATCGGTAATCTCCTTCCCTTCAGGAGCAACCAACTTGGCGAAGCTGCCAGGAAGTAAATCTGAGAAAATCTGACCAAAGTCGGCACTGACTTTCTTCCATGTCTTCTCAAGTGCTTGCTTCTTGTACTCGTCAAGACTGACAATCGTCTCCTCAATCTTCGTCTTGTCCCTAATTACCGTCTTCATCATGTTCTTCACCGACGCCTCTTTCTTCTCAACGCTGTCAATCATGTTCATAACTTTCGGATTGATCTTCTTCTTCATTCCCTGTGACCTCTCAGTCAGATTGCGAAGCGAAGTCTTGCACTCCGCGATATTATGACCACTGAAATCATATGGTGTACCAGGCCGCCCGAATTGGCTCTTCTCCTCAGAAATCCATTCATGTTCCTTCTCCATACCAGCGACCAATTGTGCTGCCGTCTGCTGATCCTTTCGTAGTTTCTCCAAGTGGTGGCCTAGTTTCTGGAGCTCAAGGCCACCCTCGGTTACGAGAGCGTTTTTCGACCGCATTGTCTCCTCCAATTCACGAAGTTCATCGTTAAATCCAACTAGTTTGGCCTGCTCATCCTGTAACTTCGCTTGTGCAAGGTCATGAGCTCTCTTGCACTCAATCTGCTCCTTCTTGAGTGCCTCAAGCTCGCTTAATTGAGCCTTGAGATTGCCATCGGAATCCGATAATTGGTCCTCAGCTGCTGTCAAGTCACTACCAGCTTGTTCCGATTCAAGTCGTGAAGCCTGGAGTTCCTTTTGCATGGTCTTCAGGATCCCAGAATTCTTATCTAGTTGTTTCTTCAAGGAGCTGACTGTCTTTTGAAGTTCTGCCAACTTGCCATCCTTGTTATTGTTGAATTCTCCCATATCCTTCTCGATCTTCTTGATGTCCTTGGCTGCCGTGACTTGTCTCTGCTTCGCATCCTCAATGTTCGATTTCAGTTGCTCAATCTCCTTGTACATCTCCTCGACAGCGTGTATGATCTGGTAATCTAGTCAGTAGACAGTCACATTTGCTCGCTCAAAAAAGGAAAAAAGACTTACCGAAGACGATGCATTTCCATTTATCTGATCCTCCGTAAGTTTAATCTCATGCGTCTTGAGATCAAGTCTCTCCTGTATAGCCTTACAGTAATCCAACTTCTCCTTCTCCTGCGCCAGCAAATCTTGCAGGTGCTTCAATTCCTTCTCCTTACCCGCTAGTTCCTGCATGATCTCATTCAGGTGCTGTAGCACCACCAAAACACCACTGGTGTTCGGCGAACTACCACCAGATAATGTTCCTGACGGATCGTATACATCACCTTCAAGCGTGACACTCTTAAGTCTGACAGCTGGATCGAAAGTGACTCTCTTAGCAGCATCAGCGTCTTGGCAGATCAGCGTCATACCGAAGACATACTGCATAGCAGCAGCAACCTCCTCGTCGTACCCAATCAGCGACAGTGCCAATTCCACCTTATTAGGAGCTATGGACTTTGCAGCAGCGATTTTCTCAGCCGATGCGCGGAACGACGAGATTTTATTGAGTGGAATGATAGTGACGCGCTTCCGTAGCTTACCCTTCTGCAGAAGAGCAGAACCTGTCTCGGCGGCGTCCACAACAACATTATAGAGTCGTCCACCGGCACAAATCTCAAGAGCAGTGCCCGCTACCCTCTTGTCTTTATCGAGAGTAAAGAGCTGCGCAACCAATCCCTTGACCTTGGATCTATCGAAGTTGGGGTACGGATCGCTATAGTTGAAGTCGATATTGGCAACTTTCCTTCGAGTCTCTTCTGCGCGCATTCGAAGTTCTTGTATCTCCTTCTGTAATCGTTTCTCCTCTTCGTAGACCTGTTTCTCCCTCTCAGGCTTATACCCCTGCTTCGCCAGTGCCGCCTCCAATTTCTTAGCTTCCTTTCGTAACCCTTCAAGTTCGTTCAGGAGTCCAGAGTTTTGTTCTTTCGCTTTCTTTGCGCGTGGCTCTTCCTCCTTTATCCGGCCTTGCAGATGGTTTATTTTCATTTTCGCTTGCTCCTGTTCTGTTGTAGCGGTATTCAACCGGTTTCGAGCGTCCTGTAACTGTCCCTGATATCCAGTCTCCTGCCCCTCTTTCGACGCGATACCGGTTTGCAATGAATGCAAAAGTTCCTCCTTCGCTTCGACCTCAGCTGTTTGGGCGTCCACATGTGCTTTAGCTTCATCATATCGTTGTTGAAGGATGTCGTATTGTTGTTTCTTTTGTTGCAGGAGTTCTTTGATTTCCTTGACTTGTGCTTCAATCCGGTGCCGCCTTTCTTGCTCTTCTGCCAAACCCGCGTTCTTCAGATCAAGCTGTGTCTCAAGTCTAGCGGATTCGTGAGAATATTCCTTGACTTGATCCTCAAGGGCCGAGTATTTTCCTCCTTTCCGCATTTCCTTTTCCCGCTTATGCTGAACTCGTTTCAGATCTTCGTCGAGATATGAAATCTCGCTCTTCAACTTCTCTAGATCTGTTTCCAACCGTGCAACCTTCTCCTTCCCGCTCTCATACTCCGCACCAGCCTGCTTCAACCTCTCCTTATTCCTGATATAATCATGCGCAACAACAATGCGAGTCAACCTCTCCAAATCATTCTGCGTTTGCTGGAAATCCAAAAACGCTCTCTTCTCGCCCCTAAGCTTTTCGAGCTTTGGTTCGATTTCTTCAGTAAGGAGTTGTTCAAGTTCTCGCACTTTGGCTTCTTTCTTGGTCATTGTGCGATATGCCTTCTCCTTGCGATCCTCGAACATTCGTGTTCCCGCAGCCTCTTCTATCATAGACAGGATCTCGACAGGTTTCATGTTAAGCACTTTCGTGATGCGGCCCTGCATGATCAAGAAATTCGGATTGTTGATATTGAGCTGCACGCTCTGGAATAGATTCTGGACGGTCTGCTGCTGTGCGCGATGGCCATTGATGAGGTACTTGCTGGTACCTCCCAGCACGATCTGTCGAGTGACGGAGATAGTGGTGTATTCCTCAAATCCAATAGGCGACTTCGCCTTATCCCTGTTATCGAAAACAATGGTGACACTAGCCTTGGTGACGCCTGCTTGGCCGCGTTTGTAGATCAGGTCTTGCAGGTTCTGTGCGCGAACCGTGCTCATGTTCGTGATGCCGAGGACGAAGCAGATGCTGTCGAGGATATTGGATTTACCTGAGCCGTTGAGGCCGGTGATTGAATTGAATGATTCGTCCCTGCATCGTACATTATTAGCACGGTGCTTGTTCAATTTTGCGCATTTGCACTGAGAAGGGGACATACCATCCTGAGATGACCGTGCGGGTCGCGTAGGATTTAAATCCCTAGAATCGCATTGCTCTTATCAGCTTTTTTGCTCAACTTCAAACTCATCGAAAAGGTTCCAACTCACATCGATAATAACTTCGATAATCCTCATCTTGAAAAGAAAAATGTGACCAACCCCTCCTGTCTAAACCAGCGCACGCGAATATGTAAACAGCTCCTGAAACCGTACGACGTCCAGGCGTATCGATTGGGAGCGCACACAGCAGTTGTTTTCCTCTCTTCTCTCTTCACAAGCTGCCCGTAATAGAAAGGTCGTCTGCTCCACCTTCAGCAAGATACCGCCACCCTCAATTGACCTTGACGTTGTCGATGATGCTCGTTGTTGTTGTTGTTGTTGTCGTCGTTCGCGGGTTCGTCGTAAGTGGGAACTTCTGGAGGTGTTTATATGTTTCCTGATTGGGTTTAGCGTTGTATATTTTATGCAGGCATAAATGAAATTGAGCTAGTCCCAATTAGGTTTGATGAATGCATTGCATAAATTATGCACAACTGCTTGACTCCCTAGGGAAAATCAACAGAAGGGACGACACGAGAGAGGAGAGATGAAGGAAGAGGTAACAAGAGAGATAAAGACACCAGGAGACCAGAAAACCCTGAAGAAATTGTAATATGCTGACATTGAATGAGTATGAGAGGTTAAGAGCAAGTAGAAAGCACGACTTAAAGTGAAACAGCAGCAACAAGACAAAGGAAAATCAATCAATCAATCAACCAACCAACCAGTCAAAGCTGATCGGCCTATTCTTATCATATCTCCTCCGTCTTCATCGTCACCATCTCTTTACTCCTCCACGAGGTTATGTTCCCTCAATCCCTCAACAATCAGCTCATGGCCCTCACACCTCTCATAGATATCTCTGACATCATCTATCAAGCACACACAATCAACACGTTAGCCAATCAATTCATGAAATGAAACGAAAATAAAACCAGGCCAAATTGAGGTGGCTTTCAGTACTCACCAGTCGTAGTCTCGAAGTGACTCGTAGCATCATAGCTCTTGGAAATGAAGATATTGTCCTCACGGCCGTCGCTAAGAGGCTCGTACAAGGGGATGGGGGGACCCATGAACATCTCCTCGATTTTGCCGAGACGCTCGAAACCGGGCTGGAGCTCGATGTGGTGGTTTGCCTCGGTCTCAGCGATTGTCGACACGATGGCGACGTAGTAGCCCTGGGGACAGACGTTGTGGGCGTGCGAGACGACGGCGATGTAGATGTCTGCAACGAAAACCCATTAGTATCAGCGATCTTCACCAATTTACCACCCAAAGTGGAAAAGGAGGAAGAAAGAGAAAAATTGACTAACCATGCTTGCGTCCAACCTGAGACTGAGGAATGATAAGCTGCAGCGAATCATTGCCATCAGTCTTATCAACGGGATGGTTCAAGATACAAATCGCCCTCAAAACATGTCCCGTCACCCTGACCTTGCCAGGGAAATACGACGGATCGGCAATGATCTTCTTGCACTTCGTCTCGAACTTCATGCCCTCACCGGGCTCGCCACGCTCCTTCATCGTGGCCTTGATGCCGCTGATCTTGCCGTCCTCGTACAAGAACTCGTCGACGGAGGTGTTGAGCATGTAAGTGCCGCCGTAGATGGCGGACAAGCGGGCAAAGCCCTGGGGAAGCTCGCCGAGGCCGTAGAGAGGGTAGATGTATGGCGACTTTCCGTAGCGGGCCATGGAGTTGACGTAGAGACGGATACGGTCGACGGTCTCTCTGCCGACGCCGGGCTGGTTGATGTATTCGTCGGACTGGTAGAGGGCCATAGAGTGGCCGATGAAGTCACGGGTGCTGTCCTCGAGACCGAACTTGTCGTAGACTTCCTTCATTGTGCATTGCGAGAGGTTCATTCC
The DNA here is from genome assembly GCA_001636715.1 of Ascosphaera apis ARSEF 7405. Classification (NCBI taxonomy): domain Eukaryota; kingdom Fungi; phylum Ascomycota; class Eurotiomycetes; order Onygenales; family Ascosphaeraceae; genus Ascosphaera; species Ascosphaera apis. Next base: position 527,272 of record AZGZ01000010.1, on the reverse strand, counting down.
TGTAAGCAGAGGCACGAGCCCGCAATGTCAATCACTCTGCATCTAATTTCAAGCAGGCCAGAAAGAAAAGAAAAGAAAAAAGGACTAATTGCATACCATTATGAGTACTAGGATCCTTCTCATCATACTGCCCAACCCAATCCAAGAACTTCTTCGCCCGTCTCTTCTCAAACATGCCCATCAGGGAAGACCGCAACGCCTCACCCGCATCAGAGGGCACACGCGCAACGGTAGCCTTGGGACCACGGCCCTGCTGAACATAGCTGCCTGCAATCTGTCTGAAGTCGAGGTATCTCGTGACGTCTGTGGAGACGAGGATATTGGTGAGCTCGCCGTTGGACATGAGGAGCTTGGGGACGAGATCGACGTTCCAGTCGTTAGGTCTGCCGTATTTCTTCCATGGCTCCTCGCCTTCCTTGACGTCTGTGAATCTGCGGAAGAGCTGGAAATGTGATGAAAGGAGGGTGATAATCAGTGTCTATTCGAAGTGGTGGGATTGAGGATGAAAAGTGGGTGAGAGCGGGGAGGAACAAACCGCTTCGATGTTGACGGATGCAGCTTCACTGTTGGGGAAAACGTTAGTCGTGGCCATAAAACAGAAAAGAAAAAGGGGGGAGATGTGAAAGAGGGCATATCTTACCCGCCGTAATGATCATTACGATCGATATGAAGGACCTTCTGTCCCTTAACACTCAAAACACTGCGCGGAAGAAGTATGAGTATGGTTGTCCTGGGCTGTCTTGCTGACTAGTTTGCTGCTTGCTGCAAGCTGCCCAGCTGCCAGCTGTTCAGGCTCCGTATGGATAGATCTCAAAAACTCACCCAGAAAGGACACACTCGGTCAAACCTGTCCAAGCCGTCAGTTATACACTCATCATGATGTCTATATCTTTTCTCTTTTCCAAGCTAAGCAAGGACATACCGGTGCCTAGAACAACGACATCATACTCGGGGGCGATATCTTCCATGGTGGGTGGGCTATGGATGAGTAGTGAGGATAGCAACGACAACGACGACGACGACGAGGAAAGTCAATGCAAATGAGATAAGATGGATGTGGAGAGATGCGTGAAGGGGGGAGGTAGGGATTCTTCAAGTGTTTTATAATTGAAGAAGGAGAGTAGAAAGCGGAATAAAAGAAGAAGAAGAGGAAGAAGAAGAGGAAGAAGAAGAAGAGAGGAAAGATGTTCAGGGATGAAGTGAGGTGAGGTTGAGTTGAGTGAGGTTGAGTGTCTCCATCCAGTGCTTTCTCTCTCTCACTTCTCTCCGTCCCCGCAGTAAACAAGTATTAATTATGCCATTATTTACCAGCACATACAACAACTACTAACTAATGGATACAATCACTAATCACGACTAGAAACTAGAAGTATTTCTCGACTGTGCACTCGCTCTGCTCTGCACCTGCAAATTGCACAGAATGGATGGAGAGAAAGGCAAACTAGGAGCTGCCTATTATAGGGGCAGTGAGTGGGGAGGGAGAGAGCATGTACATACTACAGAGCAGATCTTCACATAGATCGCTGCCGATAATCAACCTAGCTGATTCTGATTATATTGAACGCTTTGCCTGGCTTGGAGGGGAAGGGGAGAGGGGGATGTTCTACCGCGGTATTCTATATATGCGTTTCAATTGCAGATAGTCAGACAATATACTCATATTCAGCGAAACTTGGGATGATTTCAGGAGAGAAAAGAATATAGAGACAAGAGACAAGAAAAGGGGGGGATAAGGGAAGTAAAATATAGATCAATCAATCAAGAGAGAGGATAGGGATGTCCAGTGCTGCGTTATAAAAGTTTTAAGATATGTACAAATACAGACATGACCATTGGATATATATGAGTATGGTCAGGAATTCACAGACATCGAGGAGGGGAAACTCATCCAGGGCCTTGTCCTCTATTTCCTTCTCTCTCCTCTCTCCTTCTGATTGGAGTGACAGTCGACGAAAGCGACATGATAGTTCGAATGATTGTTGATGATGATGACGATGATGTACAGGGCTCCACGCCAGGCCACAGATATAGCCAGTCTGCAGAGCCAATGCCCTAATGATAGAGCGTTGCAAAGAACGAGGATGAGACTGATTTGCATGCTCACTCGTACATTCCATCCAGAGCAGGACGATACCCATCATCCCATTCATTTCTGGCCTCTTCCCAAGCATACATCCGTTCTGTGAGAACAGACTTGATAGCCTTTTGTGTTTTCTTGACCTGTAGCAGCGAAAATAAAACATTGTCAGCATATATTCAGCCTCTTACCACTTACTGCACCATATTTCCGATTGACTTGAACATACCGCCGCAAGACGCTTGCCAGCTTCATGCTCTCCATACCCTAGCGCAAGACGCTTCCTCTCCAATTCCGACGTAGCAATGCGGTTGCGCTCCTTCGCGCAGACCCACCACAAGGCATGCAAGTCATTGAAGGATTTGTTGCGAAGTTCTTGCGAAGTCCAGGGACGTCCTGCAGTGTTGCACTCCCAATTAGCCTACTCACTCCCATTTCAATTAATTCCGATTCCAATTCTCAATTGACCCCAAACAAAAGTCCCTGTAAATACACGTAGACAGATACAGATAACATACCAAACCTCGCCTCATACTCCGTCGAAGGAACCCTCTCCCTCTCAACAACAAAGAACCCCCAAAGCCCATGATCCGGCGTCGCCTCTCTCGGCTCACGCTCCTCTGGTTTCGCAGGCGTGGGGATTCCGAACTTGGAGGCGTGCAATGGCACGTTCAATCCAGTCCTGTGAATCGCAGAGACGCCGCGCCGTTTGTTGCGGGAGTAATTGGCTGAGGATGTCGAGAATGCCGAGCATTGCTGCTGCTGCTGATGAAGATGATTGTGCTGGATGGTAGCGATCGGAGAGAAGAGGGATGGAGCGAGGAAGGCGGGGGGTAGGTCGCATGCCAGAGCGGACCTGGTGGTTGCGCGGGCGGTAGCTGTGAAGAGGGACATGGTGAACAGTCCGGATGAGCTGGCCTGAAGGGACTGGGCTCAATTGACAAGTGAAAGCCGTTCTATTTCTTGTCTTGAATCGTGTTGAAATTGATCTAATGATTATTCGCAATGAGATTTCAATGTATTCTCACGTAAAATTATTCGAGCGGACGGGAATGGATTACCTGAAGAGGCCAATAAGGGTGTCTGAATAGGGATGATAACCATAAGGACATGCATTACCCGCAAACTAGAGATATCAGACCTCTTTTCTACCGCATTCATACAGCAAATTTCCTTTCTGGGACATATCATCGTCATCTTGAGATCTACAAATCCTCCAGAAAACACTTGAACTGGATGAAAATAGTTGAAAAGAGAGTGTTAAACAGAGATACAAGTGGTTAAAAGACTATCAGAATAGGTGTGTATACTTGTTACTTCGTTCCCTTTCTCTCCCCTTTTTTCCCTGCCTTCCCCGCCATCTCAAGTCTGCTGTGTGTCGAGGGGGGAGGAAGATCAGCGCCAGCATCAAGTCATCTCTCCACTCGTATACAGATTGAAGAGGAAGAAGACACAACTCAAACGACTGCACTCGAAAGCTGTATAACTACGGCGTGGTGCTTGAGTCAAG
>AZGZ01000010.1:460841-474256 GCA_001636715.1 Ascosphaera apis ARSEF 7405 | reverse complement strand
GTTGATCGACTACTGGTACTACACGGGCGACAGCACCTACAATGATATGGTCATCAAAGGTGTCATGCACCAAACCGGTGCCGGCAATGATTTCAAGCCCGCAAACCAGAGCCATGACCTTGGAAACGACGATCAGGCATTTTGGGCAATGGCAGCAATGAGCGCAGCAGAGAACAAGTTCCCAAATCCACCGAAGGACGACCCACAATGGCTCGAGTTGGTGCAGGCTGTGTTCAATGAACAAGCCGCAGACTGGAATAAACGAAAGGACACATGTGGTGGTGGAATGATGTGGCAGATATTCGAATACAACAATGGCTTCGGGTACAAGAATACTATATCGAACGGATGCTTTTTCAATATGGGGGCTAGACTCGCGGCGTATACCGGCAACAAAACGTACGCAGATTGGGCCGAGAAGGCATTTGACTGGACGCATGACATAGGTCTTATCACCCATGAGTGGCAATTCCTCGATGGTACCTATACAACAAGCAACCTCAATTGCACCAAGATGAACCCGCTTCGTTGGAGCTATAATGCGGGTGTTTTTTTGAATGGTGCTGCTGCTATGTACCGTTTTGTAAGTCTTTCTTCACACTGACCGGTCACGATCAAATAACGAACCGCTAATGATCAACCTGATATCTAGACAAATGAATCAGACCTTTGGAAAGAACGATTACAAAATATTGCCAACGGCCTGAGAGACGTCTTTTTCAACGATCAAGGAATCATGAATGAAATTACATGCGAGCCTGCTCAAACATGCAACAACGACCAACAAACATTCAAAGCCCACACATCCCGATGGATGGCAGCAACCATCAAGCAGGCACCATTCTTAACAGATCAATTGATGCCCCTCCTAAGAAACTCATCCATAGCCGCGGCCAAGCAATGCAGCGGTCCCGGTAACGCATGCGGCTTGGAATGGACTAAGGAAGATCAATATGACGGCATCAACGGTCCAGGCGAGCAGATGGCCGCTCTACAGGTTTTCCTGTCAAATCTCATCAAAACAGCAAAACCACCCGCCGATTCTGAGACCGGTGACAGTCGTGGAGACCCATCCGCTGGAACTTCGTCGAATCAGCCGACTATCAAGCCCCCAGCTACGATTACACAGAAGGATAAGGCTGGTGCTGTCATACTAACCATCATCATGGTTGTTGCAACTATTTTTGGCACAGTATGGGTGTCTATGGGGTGATTGTGGAAAGGTTGAAGGAGATCAACGGATTTTATGGCTATCAGTGCTGTGATGTCTGTCTGTCTGGTACTTTTCAGACTGACATTTCCATTGTGGTTCAAGGTTAAAGTGACCTGATGTTACTTTCTGCTGAAGTCTTCAAAGCACAGACTCATCGGAAATGCATGGCAGTTCTTCCCTGAGAAGAATATATCAAGCGGCGTCGTGGCCGTGATGTGTCACATATGAGTAGTCTTAGAGGATTGCCGTATGATGGGTTGCCAGCCAATGCAATTGAGAGAAGGCAAACCGTGTACCCAGGCCACTGATTGCTGTCTGCAAAAAAAGGTTAATGGATATCGTCCATCAAACTGCGCTTGTTTACTCGGACTATCGTGGGACACACATTTAATCAATCAAAGTTTCCCGTCAGGGCCCTCAGGGGTATAACCCCATTATATAGATAATGGACAACAAGCGTGCTTATACCCTGTGGAGACAAATAATCTACCCAGTTTCTTCACTTCATTCTTATATATTTCCAATAACAGCAGTATTTTGTCCATATTCTATGTCCAAATGACAAAGAGACGACAAGGCAGTCAGTGTCGATCAGCTGTGGCTAAACCTCCTGTTCCCGTGGAACCATTTCAGGCACGGCAATGAGTACCGAATAACTAGAACGTTGAATTGCCACCAAAACGCCGGCAACAGATATCTGGCGATTGATCTTCGTGCACCCTGATAGCCCCCTTATTCCTAATACCTCTTAGCTCAAGCGAAGACACATGCCCACAAATATATGATATTATATGAGTACCGCATCTGTCTGGCTGTCAGAATGAAGCATTTGCAATCACTAGGACTGAGATTCGCCTGGCTGCTATGGTCACGAATCAACATGACCACTGCCCTTCCCGCAATGGTTGAGACAACCTCAAGCGAGAAATCGCAAGGGATGGAATGGTCTGATCCCCTGTTTTGGGTCAGTATGGGGGTATCGTTTTTGTTAGTCGCTGGAGCAGCAGCTTTCTCGGGATTGACATTAGCGTTGATGGATCAAGTATGTTGATATTCGAATATAGCTTTTGAGTTACGTACCAAGTGGGTTAACTTGCCATACTCAACAGGACGATGTTCATCTACGGGTTATACAAGATTCGGGAACAGACAAGAAAAAAGCAAGGGCATCTAAAGTGATCAAGCTTATGAATAGGGGCAAGCACTGGGTGCTTGTGACGCTTCTGCTGGGAAACGTACTGACAAACGAAACACTTCCTATCATCCTAGATAGATCATTAGGTGGCGGATGGGCTGCTGTGATAGTCAGTACAGGACTAGTCGGTAGGAATGATTCTGGTCTTGACGTTGGATAAAATCACATAGCTAACAATCTGCAGTGATATTTGGTGAGGTATTGCCACAGGCCATCTGTGTCAACTATGGCTTGACGATTGGAGCTTTCATGGCTCCATTCGTCTTCGGTGTAATGATTCTTTTGTCACCAGTTGGATATCCAGTCGCATGGCTTTTGAGGAAAGCTCTTGGAACAGGTGATAACTCATCGTTATACATGCGGTGTGAGCTGAGGACGCTGTTGAAGCTACATGAATATACGTCAGATAAGGATACCCATCTAGATCCAGATGAGGTCGACATCATGAGCTCAATATTGGATCTCCGGGACAAGCCTGTTGGAAATATTCTGACCCCTATCGAGGACGCCTACACTTTATCGTCGGATGCTGTTCTGGACCCTGACACCGTACAGAATATCTGGGCATCAGGACATTCTCGGATACCAGTGCATATGCCTTCAAATACCTCTGCTTTCATTGGGGTTCTTTTCACAAGTACTCTTTTGACATATAACCCCAGTGATAAGAAAAAGGTTACGGATTTCTATCTTGGAGATCTTCCCGAAATGCCTGCAACAGCCAGCTGTCTTGACGTTGTCAGATTCTTTAGGGAACGAGACGAGCACGAACCACGAATCATCTTGATATCAAGGCAACCTGGAAAAGTAGAAGGACTATTAGGTATAGTGACGCTGGGGGATGTCATCAAGGGGGTCATTGGCAAGTACGTATACGTCACATATAATTTCATGAACATGATTTTCTTCGTTTGCGAGAGACTTTATGCTAAGGCGTGGTGCGCAACATCCAGGAGAACCATTGTTGATACCCCTGAGTTCCCACCAAGCAAATATGCACGACACGGCGTAGCTGCTCGAGACTCCAGCCACGGACCAGCACGATACATGGTCCAACCAACTCCCATACATGCAGCAGGCTCGGGGAGTTCAGGAGGTTCACCTACTGCCATCAGGCGTTCATCAAGTTTACCCATGGCCGGTAGATCAACGAAATTCTCTTCTTTGAAGAAGAAGAAGGTGGTAAAAGATCCCGCTTTTCAGCCCCTGTTGCCGAAGATGCATGAGGAGCAAACCTCACCGAAGACAAAAGTGTGCGCATACGGCAGTGATGAGGGTGCTGATACACAGAAAGATAGACTACTGGAGTATAAAGATGAAGACCGGGATGCGGATATAGCACAAAAGCAAGAGACAAGCGGAGACCGGGCACAATATACAAGCAAGCCTGCTAAGTCATCTTTGAATCCGAAGAGCTCACAACATAAAGGCGGTGATCGGAAAAAATAGGTCATGTTGATAGTCGCTACTAATCAAAAAGAGAATATTCGTTTCGTTGTGTAATAAATTCATTTCGCTTTTTCTATACAATATCAAACTGTCATAGATGTGAGAAAATCATCATTTGAGATGAACAAAACAATGATCGATCATGAGTATGAACCAGCGCCAATATAAAAATCAGACCCCTCCACAAGCAAAACCGATAGAAACAGCATAAAATGTATGAACGAAAATGCAATGAACGGCCCAAGCGGACAAAGGAAACCCTTTACTGGAGCAAAGGATCTCTGAAATGCTTTTGGTTGTTTGCGCGCTTCTCAACGCTCCACTGGTATTGTCTCTGCACTCTCTCATTGCGGCTCCGTTGCCTCTTTTCTGCAGCAGCAACCTCCTTCTTCTGGGCGTCAGAAGCATGAAGCATACCCAATCCACCATTGGCACGTGTGATGATAGCACGGCTGTGTGGATCCCTGTTGGGGTTCTCTGCCTCTTCGGCAGGCATGCTCTCCAAAAGACGCTGCTGTCTCTGAATACGCTCCTCTGGAGTGGGGTAGTTTCGTAGATTCTGTCTGTAATACTTGGCGAGAGAACGATGACCAGCAAGACGTCCAGTAGGCAGGCGGAGCTCTGTATCAGTGGCATAAACATTCTGTCGTGGAGCGTCGTCATCGGACTCATCATCCCCATCTGCCTCCCAGCCCTCCTGATCATTCTCGTCTCCGTCCACAATCTCCTCATCCATATCCTCGTCATCCGAGTATGTACTGGTGAAATCGTAGAACTGACCAACCTCGAGCATCTCCTCTTCTGTGTCGAAAGCAATCATGCAGTGACCCTTGTCACGCATATGGGTCTTGATAGCTGGGGCGGAGTATTTGAGTTTGTGGCAGTAGAGACACTCGAAGTTCTCGTTGATCTTAGCATAGAGGTATTTGACAAGACCCTGGGGATCAACCAGATACTGTTTCTCCGGAACGAACATGCCGTGTACCCTCGACATATGGTCATGGTTGAGGATCATATCGTCACTTGGAGCATTGCAGAAAAGGCAGTGTGTGAGGGGATAGTCGGGATCGACGGCAGGCTCAGCTTCCTTCATTTCCTCATTTTCCTCGTCTTCTTCCTTATCTTCGACAGTGGCGCGCTTCATGTCGGCAGTAACCTTTGAAACATCATCGGCGAGGGATGCAGTCTCTCCCAATGAGAACGTGCCTGTGGACATGGCTCCAGTTGCAACAGAATTTGTCTCATCTGCGTGTGCTTTCCTGTACGCAGCCTCCTTCTGTTTATGACGCTGTGTATACAGGTGCTCCTGGAAAGCATTTTCGCTCTTATAGACCTTTTGGCAAGCAGCACAGCTCTGTTCGAAAGTAGCTTTTCTCGCGGCCTCCATCTGAGACGCCTGCTTGCTGAGAACAAGTTTGGAGAAAGTCTCTGCTGAAGCAGGAGGAAGACTGGCAACTCGACGCTTCAAATTGTAGCGACTGGTGGGTTTGAATATTAGCATCATTTCGTTATCATTGAGCCTGACAACGCCAACAAAAACTTACTGCCAGTCGCTGCGCATATGCTCTCTTTGAGCATCACTGCCCCTGAACGCCACCTGACAGGTATTGCAGGTGAAAGGGTGAGTCGCGGTGATGTTATTAGGGTCCATGGCAGGACCAGCTCCAGAGACAGCAGTCGCCATTATAGCAGGATGCAAAGAGATATTGTCGTGCAAAAAAGCGAGATGTGATATGATGTAGGAAGAATCTCGATAATCAACTCAAGCAGCTCTTCCTTTCTGAAATATCCAGCGAGCTTCCCTTGTTGTAATGCTGATGGTGATATTGAAAAAAATATGAAGAAACAGGCCGGGTTATATCGAGGAAGAGAATTCTGCTCCGCAAAAATTAGTAATAGTGAGAGATATGCCGGATACGTCATGCAACATACAACAAAAGACGCCCTGCAAGCAGATTTCAAGCCACAGGACTATTTAAAAAAGGCAGACACACTCCTTGACTCATTTATACATAGAATTACTCTCCAAAACAGCAGATAATCTCATTTTTCTCATCGCTCATCATACATTTTACACCACCTCGATGATTTTGATGTTGAGAATAGGCGCGATAGCCGCGATAATATATACAGTTTGCGTTTAGCGCGTCTAAACTACATATCGTGATTGCTGACGTCATACCTCCTGAACCTCATATGTATCAATCCAACTCGCAACCACCACCGTAAAGTCGTCACATACGCTCAATTATAAACCACAGTCAGTCAACCTTTGCGATTACATCTTGCCAGATGGGAGAATATTGATAATGACGTTTTCAATTGGCATATTTGCTGTCCGATAGAATTTGGACAGGTGCATTAACTCTCACCAAGCCACTGCAAGCATAAGAGGTGGCGTCCAATGTTGCCTGCCTAATCGCTTTCCTCGTCTTTTTACGGCTGCATTTGATGATGGTCATGCTGTGAATCGTTCAATTTGGCTCTTCAATCTAAGAACGTTTTTCATGGCTCATTGAAAGGACCTGGCTGGCATTTAAGAGCTACCATGGAGGATATGAGCGATACAACTGGGGTCCATTCCCTGAAGTCACCTGTCCTACCGCCAGACGCACCGGAGAATCTAGTAAAGAATACGATCTTGGTCGACAATCCTGACGATATATATGTCTATCAACGTATAAAACGGCGAAATGAATTCTATGTTATGGTTCAAAAGTTGGTTGGCGCTGCGATTTCATACAGAACAATGCACTTCAACGTTTGGCTACTAAACTTCACAGGTTTACAATACAACTTCTTCAAGGCTGTGGAAGTCCAGACTGCACTAGGCCCACATGCCTGACATTCAGGAGGCGCGTTAGCAGAGCTCCTTTACGTCGCCACACGGTATTAAGTGCCAGAAGTATTGCCCATCTTCTCGCCAGCGAGGGTAATCCTGAAGAGGCTTTATGCCGTACCCTCCTAACGAGAGAATTATGCTCTCAGGATAGGGGAAACCCTGTCAACACGGCGATGGAATCTGGAAGTGCAAAACGAATGTCCAGAAAACCATCATAATTTGGGAGGGACCCTGCAAAATGAGAACATATCACAGTCAGCCCCGGTGAAGAAAATCTCGCTCTAGGGGAAGGGGGAATGATCCCAGAGTCATGGCCGAGCCACCAAGTAGGGCATTGAAAAAAGATTCCAAATCATTCACTCAAAATCTCTTCGATACAAATGCCGTGCGTCTGTCACAATGGAAGGCTCTTCATGATCTTGCAGTTTCTCAAAATGATATCCCGTCAACAGCATGCGAGCATAATCTCGGAGAGGTTAGCTCTTTATCCTCAAATCAAAAGCCTATACCTAATTATACAACTTCAGAACGAAGCATGACGGATGTGCTCTCTCAACTCCAAGATTTGAGCGCGTGGTTTTCGGCTGTGGCCCTGGAGCAGGAACAAGCAGCGTGCACAGCCGTGCCCGATGAACAAAGACACACCCCTCCAACTCGAGATATGCAGTCTGCTTCCACTCTGAAGAAGGACCAAATGGGAAGCGTGACTTCGTCGAACGATGGTGGTTTGGTGGAATCTGTACCACGGCGACACAATAGAAAAGTGTCTTTTGATCACGTTGAAATGCCGCTCAATACCACCGCTGATGCAAGTGATGCAAGTGCGATTGCTTCGAAGAGGAATCCAGACCATGCGCAAATTTTGAGATCTACAAAACACGAAGAATCTAGTTCCACAACTTACAAGGTTGCTACTGTGCCCAATTTGTCATATCATGCAGTCCTTGCACTGAAGCAAAACGCATATCAACGGCGGAACGATAGTGTCAGTGGGACCTCTAGTCCAACCCAGTGCGAGATACGGTCCCTGGCTGCACAGAGCGTGGTATATAATCTGGGACGTGCCCATCGATTGCTCCAATCTTTCCGCTTGAGCCCCAATGGCAAGCAGAGAGACGGCAGAGTTCGTCGATTTCCACTTGATGTGAGCCAATTGGATGACTCGTTCCAAATACTTGACGAGATCTGTCCCCGAGAGGTGACTATGCATAGTCTCTGGAAGACACTTGGAGAACTGTTCAATTACCCGGATGATTTTTTAAGACTGAACCGTGATGATGTTCAGGGTCCTGCCTTAGTAAAACTCAAAGAAGATGGTTGTGCAGCGACTCGTGACAAACCCTACGTCAATGATGTTGACGCGACGTACATTCTGTTTGTTGCCCTTTCAGCCTTCACAGGCACAGTCACCCGTACAGACCCCGAAACTTGGGCCATCCTTCGTCAAATCCGTTCCAATGGTGGAAGGCTTCCTTCTGATGTACTCAAGAGCCTCTCAGAAGGCCAAATCCAGAAATTGCTCGCTGCTACTGACGCCCTCGATTTTGAGCTTTCGATACGGATGGGTGAACGGCTAGTACGTGCAATTGCAGCACGTGTCGTGTATTATGAAGTTTCGAAGGGCCGAAGGTCAAGATCCATTCGAAGATCAACGAGCATGAACGTTCTTGATGGCATCGTCGAGTATTTCCGCCGTTGCACGAAGGGAAAGAGAACCCCCACATCAGACACACCTGAGTTGCGAAAGCCCAATCCCGCGATGGCAGCCGTTGAATTTCTGCGAACTTTGATTCAAAAAGATTGGTGTGGTTGCCCCGAAGTACACCGGTCAAGTGTGACAGGTGGTGCTATTCAACTCCTTGCCGCGATGTACAAGAATTGCGATTCAATTGGATTGATACCGGAAGACTTCCATACACCATTTCTCGCCGACCGGCTAGATCTGTTGGAGATGCCAGCAGATTTCTTGACCAAATCTGAAAACAATCGCACGTTTCATCTGCTCAGTTATCCATTCCTGTTTCCACCAAGGACGTTGGTGCAGTACTTCAGGTCCATGAACTACTCGACGATGTCAAGATATTATGAGGAAGCGCTCGCCAATGAGCGTCATCTCAAAAATATTGCGATGTCTAGTCGAGTTGATATACATAGCAGATACCCAGGTCTGGTCCGCCGCATGCAAACGGCGACGCTATCGTTCCTTCTTGTCGTTGCTCGCCGTGACAAGGCTGTCACCGATGCATTGGACCAGCTTTGGAGACGGGAAAAACGTGAACTCTTACGACCGCTCAAGGTCATCATGGGTGTGCAAGAGGGTGAAGAGGGGGTTGATCACGGTGGTGTTCAGCAAGAGTTTTTCCGTACTGTCATGGCTGAAATCTTGAATCCAGACTATGGCATGTTCACTGTTGACCCGGTTACATATAGCACCTGGTTCCAGCCTGGTTCCCTGGAGCCACTTTACAAATTTGAATTACTCGGTCTGCTTGTGTCGCTTGCCGTGTATAATGGCCTCACATTGCCTGTCAATTTCCCTATAGCGCTCTATATGAAATTGTTGGATGAGAAAGTCAGGTCTATAGACCATATACGCAATGGGTGGCCGGAGCTTGCAAAAGGATTCGAGGATCTCCTGGCTTGGGGTGAAGGTGACGTTGGGGATATCTTCATGCGTACCTACGAATTCAGCTTCAATGCCTTTGGAACCGTCATTAATGTTGACATGGAGAAAGTTGGACGAAATGAACCCTGGTCTGTTTTTGAGAACGATTCCAAGCAGCAGCTCATTGAGGATGAGCATGTCATATTGAGCAGCGAGACCGCAGTGCACAGTGATCCGTTTCATGGTAAGGGTTCAATGATTCGCGAGTATAGAGAGTCACCAATCTATCGGAGCAGGGCAGCCAGGACAGCCAGCCATAATCGAAATCTTCCTGTTCTGGGGATATTGAAGGGATCCAATGTGTCGTCTCCAGCTTCTCCAACAACTGCGTCAAAGAAACGACTTCCTCCATCTTGGGAAAAGGAGGAAGCATCGATGGTGACAAATGAAAATCGGGAACAGTTCGTGAAGGATTATATATTCTGGTTGACAGACAAGTCTATTCGCCCACAATACGACGCTTTTGCTCGTGGGTTTTACGCCTGTCTGGACCGTACGGCCCTCTCACTCTTTACACCAGAGACATTGAAGAGACTTGTTGAGGGTAGTCAACATATCGATATCGCCGAACTTGAAAAGCATACGAAATATCACGATGGATATTACCCTGAGCACCCTGCCATTAGCATGTTTTGGGATATCGTTAGGCAATTCACGCCCGAAAAGACAGCTCTATTGCTGGAGTTCGTCACTGCAAGTGATCGTGTTCCGGTAAATGGGATTTCCAGCATTGCGTTCATAATTCAACGAGCAGGGAACTCGGATTCTGTATGTTCTTATCTCCTCTTTCTCGGTTTCCAATTGATCCAATAACACATGACACTAACTATGAGCAACAGCGTCTTCCTACTAGTATGACCTGTTTCGGCAGGCTGCTACTTCCTGAATACTCTTCGAGGGAGATCATGAAGCAAAAGCTCGAGAAGGCTTTAGAGAACACCAAGGGTTTCGGTTCTCCGTGAATTTGCACCGTGCTTTGCCAATTTGTGCTTCAGGTTTTCTTGTTATATATTGTTATATACCCTATTTCAACTCACAATCTCTTGATATATCCAAAATATGGAGCAACATAGTCTTCTTCTCTACTTCTTTCATCGACCAGCCCCTTGAGCATTATCAGAACGATATTGCATGCAAATTGCAGGTCACCTTTATCGTAGATTCGTAGCACAGTCTAGTGATGTTCTCTTTGCATCTCAAGACGCAATATATTGAGCGATAGCTGCCAATGCCTACTTACTGTCCATGAAGTGACAACAACCAATATATACTCTGTTCTTCAATAAACAAATGACACAGCATGCTGGCCTGTTGAAGAACGCTTTCTCACTTACTCGACTCAGGATGTATGGAGCGAGTGGCAAGTGGCACCCTCGGCCTAGGTTCAGGTACAGTGCGCTAACAAATCGTTGAAGAAGCCCGACTCCTTACTTTCAGCTTTTCCAACCATCACTACATGCGGGTGTTAACCAGACCCAAGCAATTTGTGTCCGCGAAATGGCATCTCAATATCATATCATAAAGCTGAACGCCCGCTGAATCTGATCTGCTATTGAACAGCTGCAAGGAATATGTCTGTTCCAAGTGCTGCTGCGCCAGAACCGAGGAGGCCTACACATAAGTACCGGACCAAGACTCGCATTCGAGACAAGTATGAGATTGTGGGATTCATCAGTAGCGGAACGTATGGCCGTGTCTACAAAGCCTTGGGCAAACTTGGACAAAAGGGCGAGTTTGCAATCAAGAAGTACGTGGTTCTGAGGCTGGCAAGAATTGCTCCCAGTGCATGCTAACAAGTTTCATAGATTCAAACCGGATAGAGATGGTGATGCGCCCCAGTATACCGGACTTTCGCAATCTGCGATTAGAGAGATATCGCTGTGCACAGAGCTATCCCATGCCAATGTTGTGCAATTGGTCGAGGTCATCCTTGAAGACAAATGCGTCTTCATGGTGTTCGAATATACCGAACATGATCTTTTGCAAGTGATTCACCATCACACGCAGTATCAACGCAGTGCGATTCCGGCTCCAGTCGTCAAGTCTATCATGTTCCAGCTCTTGAATGGCTTGC
Organism: Ascosphaera apis ARSEF 7405; assembly: GCA_001636715.1. Taxonomy (NCBI): domain Eukaryota; kingdom Fungi; phylum Ascomycota; class Eurotiomycetes; order Onygenales; family Ascosphaeraceae; genus Ascosphaera; species Ascosphaera apis. The sequence goes on along the minus strand of AZGZ01000010.1, from coordinate 462,818 downwards.
TGTACCTTCATACAAACTGGGTGCTACATCGAGATCTAAAGCCAGCCAACATCTTAATTACGGACAAAGGTGCAGTCCGCATCGGCGACTTGGGTTTGGCGCGCATTTTTCGCAAACCTTTGACGTCTCTTTTCCAGGGCGATAAGGTCGTTGTCACGATATGGTATCGTGCGCCTGAACTTTTGATGGGGAGTAAACACTATGCACCCTCAGTCGACATGTGGGCTGTTGGATGTATCTTCGCGGAGCTTCTCTCTCTTCGACCGATATTCAAGGGCGAAGAAATCAAGATGGATGGAAAGAAGGCGATCCCGTTCCAGCGCAATCAAATGCTCAAAATCATTGAGATTCTTGGTTTACCGAAAAAAGAAACCTGGCCTCAAATTACATCGATGCCTGAATACAGTCAATTTCAAGCATTGTCTATGTCTTGGATGACGAACATCTACAAACAATCAACAGGCCTTGATAATTGGTATCGCGATACGCTGAGGACAGGGTATTCTGACCAAAGCAAAGGAACACCCGGCAAAGAAGGATTGGACTTGCTTACTCGTCTGTTCACATACGACCCCGAAAAACGGATAAGTGCCCGAGAAGCTCTACAACACCCATATTTTACGACAGGCAGTCCTGTTACAGCCAACTGCTTTGAGGGATTTGAAGGCAAATATCCCAAGCGCAAGGTTGTCCTGGATGATAAGGATTTCGGAGTAGTCAGAGCTGGCACAGCACGCAAAAGCAATTTCACAGAAGGTGCAGCAGCACGACCGAGCAAACGTCGCCGAGGCGGCTGAAGGGTGTTGGCATCGACAATTGGTCGCACCTTCCTCATGGCCGTTAGGAGCACTTTCCGTTTATACGTTTGAACCTTAACGAAGCGCCTAATCTACCACCAACAGCATTTGAGAGTGAAATTCCACCAAATATGACATGTTCGTCGGTTCTATCTTGCGATCAGTCATCGACGAACGCAATTGATTGCCTCTACATGTTGATGCTTCCCGACCATGAGGTTTTTTCAAAACGACACTCCGATTCCCGGTTCAGTCCTGATATCGGGTTTCAGGAGCACACCAACTACCAGCTCACTGCCTCCAAAAGCCAGACGGCAGTTTACATCCGATATAGAGCAAGAGGAAACAGCTACTGAGGATCTAGGCAGAAGAGCGAAGCACCCACTCCTTCGATCACTTTTTAATTCAGCAGAATTAGATGATCCCCCGCCCACGTACAGAACCTCCCCTGGGTCTGAGGATGCATCTCATGCTCTACCTATCATGCCAACCTCTGGCAGAAGATTTAAGAGCGAGAAACATAAGCATACTGATATCAAAAAGAGAACACCCTTGTTTGTCTATTATGTTTCTGCCGTTCAAATCATTGTATTTGTTGCGTCACTCATCGAGAATGGTAAGTTTGCTATTCCTCGATATCATATCAGCGATCTAAGACAGGCACAGCACGTTGGACTGGCTCCTTGATCGCAATCAAGCCAAAGTTCAACACCATGATTGGGCCGTCAGCACCGATCTCAATTAGCATGGGGGCACGCTACGTTCCGTGCATACGGCCCGTTGACTTCATAACTGAGACAAACGTCCCACCACTCTGGCCATGTCCCAAAGCTTCTCCTGACCAGGGAGACACCTGCACACTCGCTCAACTGTGTGGTATCGACGGCAAGACATCGGAAGGTGAAGCTATCAAAGCGGTTCCAAGACAGTGGTTCCGCTTCATTGTTCCTATGTTCCTTCATTCAGGCCTGATCCATATTGGCCTAATCATGCTCTCCCAATTTCTCATTGGTTGCAGTGTCGAACAGTCAATTGGCACGATACGCTTTTCATTCATATACATTTTCAGCGGCCTCATCGGTTCCTTGGCGGGAGCTAATTATGAAAATAGTTTGAAGCATGCCAATGGCCCATCGGCATCGCTGTTTGGAGTGTCTTCCGTGTTTCTGCTTGATATACT
>AZGZ01000010.1:388042-423613 GCA_001636715.1 Ascosphaera apis ARSEF 7405 | reverse complement strand
TAGCATCTCGATATAGTAATTAATGTCGTCTTCAAAGAAGCCTTCCATCTCAACGATGTTCGGGTGACGTAAACCCTCTCTTCTGAGATAATCAAGGACGTGAATTTCCAGAGGCACTGTTCCTAGACGGCGGTCGCGAGTCCAGGTGTCGACTAAGATACGTTTCTTCGTCACATATTTGAGGACGACCTTCTTCGCTGGGTTGCGCTTCAATCTCGCCAATTTGACCTGGCCATATGCGCCATGTCCCATATCTTCAATGATAGTATAGTCGTTGATCGACTTTTTCCGTGCCGCCTCACGTGTTAATTCTGTCAAGGAGATATCAGGAATAGGCTCTCGCGGTAGATGATGATCCAATGGCTCTGCAGCAGCCTCTCGAAGTTGCTGAGAGAGGAGTGTCGGGCTATCACGATGACTAGGTGTCTCTACCAAGCCCTGGTTCTTGGGAGAAATACATGTGCTGGGTGACTGTGACTGAGAAGGGGGCGATATAGGTCTTGATGCCGCAGGTTTCATAGCCCCAGCAACTCCCGAAGGTCGATGGTATGTTATCCATAATGCGTAAAGTGCCTCCTTCACGACGATCGGCTCATCATCGTCATCATGGGAAGTTCCAAGCTTCTCTTCTGCGTTTGGTATGACTGTGCCTGGCATGACCACTCTCATGGAGACATCGACTATAATGTCTGCACCATCCCGATGTCGAGCTGGGATACCGGCTGGTTTCTCGAACAAAGACATGGCGTCGTCTTTGCTATTTCGAATTGTCATGATGGCGTGCGCCCTCCGCATGCCCTGCTCTGGAATGAGGACGCCATCGCTAAGGAGCATTTCATCTTCTTCAAATAGTATATCGAGATAGTCGTCGAAATTCGGAATCAATTCGGTGACCTTATGACCTTCAGGGTTCTCGTATCCAAATAATGTTCCAGAAAATACGGAGTTGGCACTGATGACGTTGAGTGTTGTGGCATTGATGACAATCATGCCCGCCGCGTGCGGGAATTGAGAGACGAGGAGCGAATGCGGACCGGATAGTTCAGTGATCGTGACAGGGACATTGAGGTTATTCTGAGTCGCTGCGGTGAAATACTTCATTCCGGCAAGTTTCGAAACCAATGCGTTGCGTTCACGAGGTAGATCAGCGGGGAGACGAGGCAGAAGCTGGCGTAAAGTAGTATCAGGTTGAATATGTCGAGTTTCCCAAATGAGCTCTGGCCTGCCTTGATACTCAATCACACACCCGTCGTTGTCGAGTCGAAGACGAACAGAATTCTCGACAACTTCTTCAAGGACCCAAATAAGTCCACCGCGTTTTTCCATGACCCACACGCTTGCCGAACCGGTGGCGCCGTTCCTTCGTTGAATCGGTATGACGTCTCCGCAGAGCAAAACACCGCGGGAAGGTTTCTGTCCGTGATGCGTGGTTGGCTGTGGCTTTTCTTCTGAAGGTTTCGTTCGGGGATTCATCCGAGCCTGACGAGAGGAGGGCTTTGCTAAAAGTTTAGCTGTCACTCCATCACCCATAGAGAAAAACTTTGACGTCCCGGAAGACCCAGAACTGTTAGGTGAGCTGGCTGAGCTTCTCGCTTCCTCGCGATATTTCGCTTCTCGTTTCTCTCGTTCTTGGCGGGCGGAGTGTCCCTTGAGTTTTGACTCGAGCCAATCCCTCTTGAACTCCTGGACCAGATCCAAAATACTCAAGTTTCGTAGCTCGCGCTGTGTTACACCAAAGACGAGACAGGCAACATCGTTCGCCGCACGAATTGTCCAATCTGCCTGGGCAGATGTACTGAAGACGGCCTGAGAAGCCGGAGCCCATTTGCTGCTGTGTGTATGAAGACCAGTGGATACGGGTGTTTCTGCGCCAAATGTCGAAAAGGCAGAAGGGAGGTCGACTACTGACGCAGCATGGGACAAGGTCGGCCTGGCCCTTCTATTTGCACTGTTGCGGCGGGACGCAAATGAGGGTGCACGAGACGATGTACGTTTCGGAGGTGACATTGGAGGCATATTATCGTCATCAGGAATTGGACTGAGAACTGGACTATAATCCGCTGGGTCATTTGACGTAAATTGTGACTGCGAGGGATGACCACGGTAGTTGTGGCATTGATCAGCGAAGGCCTTTTCGAAAATATTAGTCAAATCGACCGATGGAGGGCCTGTTATAGGACCATGCGTTATTGGTTTGCGAACAACATGTCTATCGCCGAAAAGTCCGTGTAGGTGTGATTCATCGTGCTCCATTAAATCCGGCTCAACGAGGTCAGACGAGTCGAAACCAAGACGCGCCCTCATGACATCCACGGAGCGTTTTAAGGTAGCTCTTCTTGTATTCATATAGTCTTCCGGTGGTGCTGCGAAGGAGAATGAGTGAAGGGATTCTGAAGGGAAGCGGTATAAATCAGCTACATCAGAGCTCATTGAGCCAGTGATGGGACAAAGAGATTTCTTGGGAGCGTGGGACGGCTTCGAAGGCGCAGCCATCTTGTCTTGGGGTCTGTATTCTTTAGGTAGAGCCATGCTCAGGTTTGGAAGCGTCTGAACTCGTTTTGGACCTGGAGGCGGTGCATGTCGGATACGCGGTAAACCATTTAGACCGCTATTACACTCCATAAAGGATGTCCTGCTTTTAGTGCACGTAGTGTTAGCAATGCTCTTAAATCACTTCAGCCAACAATTGATACTCAACGGCAGCCTGCGTGCACATCTCTTGGCTCATGTAAAAGATATAGCCAGAAGCGAGCGGAGAAACTTTGAAGATATATCGGAGAGACATTTGCGCATGGCCAAACTCTTGCGCATAGGCATACCCTATAAAAATCGTCGATGCCTCTCCGTAACGACTCCAACTTTGCTGCTTGGTGCCTTCTGTAGTTGCTTGTCACTGACCTTATGGAAGAAGCTCGACTTCTTTGTGTGGGTGAAGCAGGATGTGAACTGGTTGTCGAACTTTCGCCTGTATGAGAAGGTGTTAGCATCAGTATATCCCCCCGCTTGGGCAAATGCAAGCTCATATGTCCCTCGCAAATGGGTAGAGCTTAGAGGCATTACAAGTAACAACTGGATCCCAATGGCAGAAAGCGTTAAAGCTGATAAGCTTGAGGCGCCAAAGCTTCTGGGAATGAGCGGGGCATTGGAATTGACTGGGGAAATTTTGACTGACCATCATCAGGCTGCAGGTAGAGTTGGTCGACCATTGCAGCGGTCAAAAGTATGGATGATTTGAATATGAAAAAATGCTTTATCTCAGAAAGCCTTGTCTTGATCAACAAGGCTTGTGGACTCAATCAAATATGATTTAAGCCGGAACTGCCAGACTGAAAAGTACTGCTCCAGATATGATATGATCTCTGATGCTCACACCACTTTGATGTCGCTTGCGAGAGGAGCTGAAGTCGTAACTGTGGTAGTTCTCGAACAACGACCAGACTTGGTAACAGGGAAGGCCCCGATGATAAAGTAAAACTTCGAATATGATATGATATGATCTGAAGTGCAGCCAGTTACCGCACTGCTCCGGAAAACGAGGAATTAGAGCCACAACGTCGAAAAAAACCGTCGAGATTAGAATTATCCCATGTGATGGGTAGACGGATGAGATGCAGATGTATCGAAAAGCACAAAAAGCAGAGCACAACGGCTCAAAAATAAAAAAATGAGGAGACCGCTGCTTCGACGGAAGAAAAGATAAGATGATAAATAGTCAAGAGGGGAAAAGGCCCGTAAAACTTGGGAGGTGTGAGTTGATAATTTTGTTAGAAGACCGCAACTTGATCCAGGAAAACCCCGAGACGCACCACAAATTGGTGAGTAAAGCTGGTATGCAATGCGAAAGACTTTAAGATCGTCCCGCACGATCAACCCCTCGTGTATGTGTGCGCGCGAGCGAATATATGCGTATTCAACGCTGAACGGACGGTTCAAGAGTCAACCCCCAAGGCGATCGAGATTTATACAGCTCGGCGGTACACAGTCAGCACAGAAGCCAGCCTGGGCATATATCTTGCCCTTTTTCCTCTATGTAGTCTAGTAATCCGCTGCGATCAAGAGATCTGGCGAGGAAGAGGATTTGCCTGGTCCAGCGAAGGTTATTTGGCACAGCTCAACCTCTTGACGCTGCTTTGGTTCGTTGACCCAGAGTCGAACGAAGTCTAAACCCGCGCAGAGGATCGACGGGAACAGGCAGACCAAGACACTTGGGACGCGGATGGGATGAGTCGACAAGAAAGAGCCCAATGACTATATCGTGTTTTAGCAGAGGAGTAATGGTGTATACAGCTGGATTGCTGATCTGCTTTGATTGAAATCTGAGGCTCAGACCTCAATGACGCCGGGATGTCCTTGTTATTATACCTGCACCGCAGCAAACAGCAGTGGGAGTGGTAGTGGCAGTGGCAGCAGGCATAAACTAGACGGGCAACCGTAGCAATCCGTAATATTTCTAAATACCTCCACAGCTGAGGGTGCTCTGACCTGCCGGCCGTGAGTGGACTTCTGCTCGCGTGGTCGGTATGTCTGGCTGCCCTTCTTCCTTTATCACCCTATGATGCAGTCATGCATGAGCAACAAGAATAAGACCTGATGCTGATGCCGATACCGATACTGGCGCTGGTAGGACCAGGTTAGGCGGGGTAAGGTTGGGATTGGCTGGAGACGAAGGGATGATCAGTCGCTTGAGACAGAGCAGGGTCTTGGAGGAATCTTAGCCCCAGCTTACCACAGTATGAGGGATGTACGGTTATTGAATTTTCGATGCTCGGGGTGGTGCTTGAATTGCGCTGCTAATCGTGGGATATCGTACGTACAATATAGTCTGATCATGCAATTCGCACAATTAGTGAGCCCCCCGATCTCACAAGTCCAGAAAAGAAAGCCACAAGCTATTACAATGGACATGCCGTGGGTTGAAATGGGCAAACATAAGTATTGGAATGTACATACGTACAAACATGTGATGGAGATGTTTGACGAGTATGGCAATGCTACACAGCCAGACTAGATCGTGAGAATATGATTGAGGTCATGCATGCATTAGAGGATATCAAATCGCTAAGAATATCATTGAACAGTACAGGCGACTAGCCAGTGACTGGGCCAGTGTTTCCCCCCCATTGATATCATAATCCCAGTCTCTCCAGAGAAGCTCTCTTATCACACTGCAAGCCCTTCTCACTTGCGCGAGCATCTTCTCTACTCCCAAACAACCCATCTTCCCGAGACTTAGAGAGCGACGTTGTCCTTGACTGCGGTGATGAAGGAACAAAATCAGCTTGAGTGTCCTTACACTCGCCAAGCATCCAGGAGAAAGGGGACTCCGAAAGCGGTGCACGAGTGTGAGACACTGGTCGGGATCTTGAAGCTGCAGTGCGATGTTGTGTCTCAATCTTTGGGTGCGATGGAGGTTGGCATGCGCGATTTTTAGTAGTGTTGACTGTGTCTGCCACACCGTCCAGATTGGCCATCTCTGATGACCCTAGCGGCTGTGGGGATGATGTTCCTGATGATGAAGTAGATGGTTTTGCCGCTGGAGATGTTTCTATGGCGCCAACTTTGGTTAAGGGACTATTTGTGGCTTTTGATGGAAGAGGCGTTGGGGATTTTGCTGGAGAGTTTGCCGCACTAGGAGGTGATCGAATGCTCAATTTATCCCATTCGGATCCAGCAATAGTGAAAGGGGAGTCAGGGTTATGATTTTCCACCCCTTCGATAGGGATTGTGGGGTCGTCCAGGTAAACCTGCACGAATTGAACTTTCGCCAGGAGAACGTCAATAGGAAGGGGAGATGCCTCTTCTGTAGTCGCAGCATCTGCACCCCCGTCTTTCTTCTCGTCCTTCTTCCCACTCTCGTCCCCTTGTACCTTCTGCGCTGCCCTGAACTGACTGAGGGCCTCCGCAAGCATACTCCCGAGCGCTTTACTCCTGCTCTCCAACCTAAAGACCCTCTTATTCAACTCAGCCATCGCTGCTGCACTTGGGTTCGAGGGACTTAATCCCGAATCCGTAGAACTTAGTGACTTGCGTAAGTGTGCCACACCGCCGCCATGGTGTGACCCTGCAGCATTGAAATTTCGCCTGGCTTCAACAACGGCCCCCTTGACGGCTTTAGCAACGCCGCCGGATACATCTTGGAAAAGAGAGTCGAGTCGTCGGTTGATCCGGGGTGCGTTCAGCGGTGACATGCCGATTGGTGGAGTGACGAACGGATTGGGCCTCTGAGCGGTAGGGGATCGACCCGAGAAGGACGGGATGCGATCAGAGTACTTCAGTATAATTGATGAGCCCCCCTGAATATTTGGGTTTTTCTCAAGGTAAAGCGCGTCATTGACGAATGTCCGCGGATGACGGGGATGAGGTGATGGATATTTCAGGAGTATTGATAGAGCACCAGAGTAATCAGACTCAAGCACTGATATGGCGGTTGATCATCAGTATATAATGCTTAACCCATTGAACGCTCAGAATAGAATGGGAACTTACATTGCCAACGGATGCGAAGTAGCATTGCAACGCAAATATTGTCGACAAGCTCCAAGCGGACACCTTCGGCGAAGAGGATGTCCCATATAGATAAAACATCCTGAAAAGGGAACTCTCTACCAAATAGCAGCCTTATCCAGCGTCTATCAGAAACAGTCAGCCTCGATCTAGCTCCACAATATGTTCAGCCATAAGCAAACTCACGTCACGAATATCTGCGGCAAGATATCTATCGTTGCCAAATGCTCAGCAAGCTCATAATCTACCCTGAATAGCATCACTTCGTGAATTCGACGACTTCGCGCCACGATAGGAGATTCATAATTGGCATCCGCCGGTTTTCCATTATCACCATCTCCATGCTCATACAGAACCTTGACGTTCTGCATGATAGCAGCGAAGAGCGTAAAGGAATCATGCTCAATAAATCGAGAGTCTAAGGTGGTTAAGATCGTCTCATCTTCTCCCCATGGTTCTGTTTCAGATTGAACACCAACCGCATCAGACTCGACAACCCACATCACTGGTGCCAGAATTTCATGCATTCCTTGTCGATAGCCAATATCTGGATTCAACTTGGCGTAGATGAAGAGGATGTCGAGCAATCGTCGCTTGGTTTGTGGATCGCGGAAGTAATGATTGTCTTGCATGCATCGTTCGACGTCTTGGTATATCTCTTCGCGGAGAGCCTCGTCTTGACGGAGGGTTTGCCATGGTGACTGGAGAGGGAAAGTTCATCAACTGTCATACTCGGTGATATGAAGCATAGCAGTACTAGCAGCACTCACATTCTCATCATCCGCCAAAGGATCAACTGAAGAATCTATATCGTTTGGATGCTCAATATATTTCAAGTAGGCGCTTCGCAGTGCAGTATATGCCTCTCTCGAGCCAGCGAGTCGACGACGCCACACCCAATTTGTATCATCTGTATCGAATGACATATCAAGCAAGAATGCCTAAGCCATCATTGCAGAATCATTTCAGCATACCAATCCCACTTTATATAATATGAAATTCCACCTTCAGAGTATAGGATGTGCTGACCTTCCAACACACGGATCGCAAACCATCTTCGCATGGGTTCTTAGGTTTCTCGTTGTTTATGACCGCACGCTTTATGTCCTCAAGTCGAGGATATAAGGTGAAGCAGTCATTCCATAGCTTCCTATATCCACAGAGTCAGTATCAGCATAACCATTCTTCATCTAGATAGCTTTCAAGATATGTTTAGAGGTAGACATCGACCTTACCGAGCTTCGCCAATAGTCTTCATCTTCCCGGACTCGTTGCACTACTCGAGGCAGCCAGGTTCCCTTATCAAGTTGCGAAGGTCCTTGATGCTATCTGACCTAATAAGTCAATTTAGGAACGCCTGAAGCACCCTCTGAGTACCTGTGAAAGCTGTATAACATGAAGATGTCTCTCTCTCTCTCTATACCGTTTGCCGAGTCGTGGTTGCGGGAAGCTGATTACTGTAAACCCGCCAAGAGCTACGACGTCAACCTTACGCTTCAACGTGCGGATACACCAGACAATGCAACGGATGATGACTGCGAACAACAATCAGGAAGACATTTTATCAAGCTTGGTGTGAGACGGCTCATGACGGCCTTTACCTTTGCTTGAACAGAAGAGGCGAGGGTGATTTGAAGTCGATTCATTGATACCATAGCTGTTTGGGCTATATAACCCGGTTCGGAGAGCGCTGTTCAAGATGTTACCTGCTCGCCCTATATTGGCATCGAAGTGACGGTATATACGTTCATCCAGCAACAAGAATCATCGCAAAGAAGCTTGTGAGCAATATGTCAGCGGATCTCTTTGCGGCATTTGGTGCTCCAAACCCCCCATCACAGTCTCAGGCTCAGTCATGGCCGCAGCAGCAGCAGCAACCTCGACAGGAGGAAAGGGGACAACAGCAGCAGCAGCAATCTCAAGCCAACAACTCCCAAGGACAGGGAACAGCTGCTTTGGCTTCTCTCGAAACAGAACATCCTCCTACGTCAAACTTCTTTGATGCTTGGAGGCCCTCTTCAATCGAAAGGAAAGAAGACTCTTCAAATGTCCTATTTGATGCAACCACAGAGACACCATCAGACGATGAAGAATGGGGTGAATTTGAATCGGCTGAACCATTGAAGAGCAAGGTCGAACCTGAAGCGAAACCTCAGGGAAACGGCATAGACCTGCTGAGTGGCAGTGTGGCAAATGAATCCTTCCAATTCGCAATTCCCGAACGACCAAAGCCACAGACGAAAGTGGTATCTCCACAAAATAGAACTAGACCATTGTCGTCAACTCGCGCACAGTCATGGCAGCAGCAGCAGAAACAAGCACCTGCACGGCAATCGACACCTGCGCCAGTTGATTTGCTCTCATCGGTAGAGCTCCAGTCGACCAAGTCAGACGCTTCAAATATATCGCATGCAGAGGCAGATACTGATGTCGAATCCTGGGCTGATTCATGGGTTGCTGTCGAAGATGATGATGATGCTGCAGCTGGGCGAAATTCTAACGCCATGGAAGAATCATGGGCAGATGACGACTGGGGAGATTTCACGATAGTGCAGCCTTCAGGTCTATCGAAGGCATCACACCATACATCGAATCTATCACGGAGTTCTATACCACATTCACAACAGCCATCAATAAAGCCATCGCGTTCGAGTGGACAGTCATCACATACCACTGCCACTTCTCAATCAACTAGACCTGTCCCTGTCCCTGTCACAATACCGTCAGGGTCTGCTTCTCAAGTGCGACCAATTAACATTCCACCACCGGCAATACTCCTTGCCTTATTTCCGTCCTTACTCGACGAGATCCGCCTTCAATGCCTCGATTCCAAGCATGATCCAACCCTCTTAGCATCCCTCACCCAAACAATTCCACCTTTCCTACGAACAATGACACGCATCCTCCTCGGCCGTTCCGTAAGATGGAAACGAGACTCCATCCTGAGTCAAAGCACCCGCATCGGTCCTGCGGGCTCGGGCCGTGGCATGAAGCTCAACAGCGTCAATAAGAACGAATCCATAAAGGAAGAGCGCGAAGCCGTGGAGGTGTTAGCGAGGTACAGGAATTCAGGAGGCGTGCTGAATTCAACGGTCTCCACAGCTGGAGGAGGGGAAGTTGTTCAGGTCCCCGCAGAGCCTAATTTTGTGGCGCACGTCAAATCAGTAGGCGCAGCTGGTGGTGCGATCAAAGCAACGCACGCATGTGCGCTCTGTGGATTGAAGAGAGATGAAAGGGTCGTCAAGATTGATGATCAGGCTTTTGATAATTTTGGAGAATGGTGGATTGATCATTGGGGTCATCGGGAATGTAAGTGGTTTTGGGAGACGTATGAGTGCAGGCTTGAACATCGATAATTTTGGCATCTCATCTCAAACATTTAACAAGTCCTATATCTACAATCAAATTTCTCTTATAACTGTACTGTACATAGAACCAGAGAACTTGATCGTTTGGAATATTCTTCAAATATCCTGTTCTAATCAAGTTCATATCAGCAACGATCACCATCAAAAGACGTAATTTGCAAGCAATCTCCCCCACTGTCATTCAGACTCGGCTATTCGGCCCACTCCCGTAGCTTATACTCCGTAGTCGTAGCACGATGATACATGGCACCAGTGCACAGTAGGCCAGGCATAATAATACAGGCCTGAACCGTGATATATCTCTCCTCTTCTTGTCTTGATCCCTCTTATTCTCTGCCAACAGCGGTTTGATATCAGCTTGAGAAGACTTTCATACTCGATAATTCCATTGGCACAACAGCATATTGCTTCTCAAACCCCCATTATCCAGATCATTAACGGTTTCTACAGCACAGAAGCTCCATAAGCTTGACATCTAGCAGCTGCCATCTTGCTGCTGACAGTTACGTCACTTCAACCAACTGATAAGGGGCTTCCTACCGTCTCAAGTTCGCGGAAAAGAGAGCAATAGAGCTCATTGCTCAGGGAAATCTCACCTTAATTGCATTGCATCGCAGGCATTGATCGCACTGCTGGCACCTGCAACCCATCTCACCGATCTCTTAGCTGATTCAATAGAGTTCAGGACTCAACGAGCGATTGGCTTGCCACTGGTGGTGAGACGAGGCTGTAAGCGCCTGTGGCTATAGAGAGGAGCTGTCTACGGGCTATATTCATTGAGGAAAGAACTTGGTTTCTCTCTTCACTTCTACAGCGGCATCTTCATCGCTCGGTGTCGAGCTTCGGCGATTGACCGTTAGTACGCTGTTTACTACAAGGAAAGATACAAAGGTGACCAGCAGCGATGGGCCTCAGATACAACGAGTATCTTACTTGTGAAAAAATATATGGCTGCTCTGAGTGCCATACTCATCTAGCTGACCACAATGCCATTATAAGCAGAGTATGAGCCTCACAGATTGCATACTGTGCTAAGCCAAGTCTCAAGAATTGTACATGCTAACCCGTCCATATCTACAGAGCTTCCACGGCCAACACGGCAAGGCTCTTCTCTTCGACTATGTTATCAATGTCATCGCTCTAGGTCCCGTTGAGCGAACCATGACTACGGGAAGACACATCGTGCGAGATGTGCAGTGCAGTGGATGTCGTACGGTCGTCGGATGGAAATACGATAAGGCATATGAGTCGAGCGAAAAGTATAAGGAAGGCAAATTCATTCTTGAGGAGACATTGCTCGTGCAGATCAATTTCTGAGCGAATATTGATGCTCACATTTACCACGACCATGGCCACCATTGAGGCCGGTTGATTAGGGAGTGGTACGAGGAAGTGTCGCGTGGTCGACGTTGCCATTGCGGATGGTCAGGCCACTATTACTTCGTGAAGCTTGACCAACGCCCACTGATCCAAATTTCAGCAGGGTCAAGTGGTTCTCATCGTGCTTTCTGCAGTGCTCTTTTATCGGTTTTATGCTCTTCTTCATTTTGGGATACGATGGATTATCATGCTCAGCGTTTATTTTTTTCGGTGTTTTCGGGTCATGTTCGCTGCATTTTTCACCTTATCATATTCCTGTTACCTCATATTCTGTTCTTCTCCCCTCTCAATCAGCGACAACTCTAAGCTTATCTTGTTGTCAGGCGCAACTTTCATAGTTTCAATGTCCAATTCCACTCTCTCACTCTTGTTGGCTCTTCAGCTGTCACAATCATCATGCAATGCCCATGACTTGTCTCTGAATCGGTGTCGACTCCTCAGTTAAGCAGCCGTGTCAAAACCCCAGGCCGTCGAAACCACTGGTCGTTCTGAAACATGGTGAGCTGCCCCACACTGCGGCTATATCCGTCCGCCTTATGCTGGGAAGACCCACACAAGATCGCTGCTTGGGGACCGTGGTGTATTTTATACGAGGATATTTGAAGCTTCATCTTTCTGCAGGCGATTGACGTTGGTGTAGCTGTGTGGGATCTAAGATTATGGTGATGGGCACATTATTTGAAGGGTGTGATTTATCGCTTGAGTACGGATGAAATAGCGAAGGGTTATAATTCCAATAGATATATGGTATTAGATGATGACTACTCGATAAATGCATCGTCGTCATTATGAATACAAATCTGATAACCGAAAGCTCCTCGGACCCTTCACTCTTCGAAGAACCCGCCCTCACTATCATCATCTTGGTCATCAGGGACAGCAAGCTCCTCAAGCTTGTCATGCAAATTCTTCATATCTCTCTCCTTCTCCCGTCTCATCCTCCTGTTTTCTCTCTTGCCGTCCTTGGGTGGCGCGACCTTCCTCTCCTCGCCAGATTCGCTCTTCTTCGTCGTTGTATCCCTCTTCTCTTGTTGTGAACCTTGCTGCTTCTTGCTCTTTGTAGACGACTGCTGTGTCTTCACGGGCTTCTTCTCATTCTTCTTCCCGTCTGGGCCGATATCCAACTTGCCCTCACGCAGGTCTTGCAGATTGCCGTCGGCCATGCATTGTTCAACAACGTGCCAAAGAGGGGGTTTCCCTTCCACTGCTAAAACCTTCTCCTCTTTTGACTTCTCCTGCTCCGTCGACTCTGACGAAACGTCCTTGCCATTGCTTCCCTTCGGGTATAAAGAGATATATTTTTCAGTAAGTGGCGAGTAGATTGTGTAATTGTAGTCGATTTCAGCAATGCGGACTTTCTCGTTATATTCTTTGTAAAGCGTTGAATCTTTTCCATCCGTAGCTTCAATGGCGTCTCTTCTTTTCTTCAAACGATTGAGCACTTTCGAGGCAGTCTTGCGTTCTATCAATGAAAACAAACCATGTTAGCAGTGATATCTCAACCCTCCTTGCTTGAGCATGCATAGTAACATACCCAAAAATCTGACGAAATGGTATTTCGAGATCATAGCTGAGCGCTTCTTGCGCGCCTCGATCTCAGCAAGATCACTCTCATATTGCTGGAGTTCTCTCTCCTTATCGACTCTGACATTTGCAGGAAGATGCTCATTCTTTGCAAGCAAACGTTTGATATCTCGGATTCTATCTTTGATGACTCGAGGAGCAGGCAGTGCTGCTTCGTCTGAATTTGATGTCTGTCGTCGCTTGGAGTGTTTTCTGTGCTCTGATTTCTCGCCCCCGTCGTCGCGCTTTCTCTTCCCGTGATCGCCAGACATGACTGAATTTGCTGTTCCTATGTCACTTCAGACAAATCCAAGCTCTGATCAACTCTCAAATGCCCAATATTTCTCAAGAAACAAAGTCTTCGATGGCTTTTTTTTCCTTTCTTTCTCCTTGCGACAACAAATTGTATGGACGTAAACGAAACTTTTTTTTTTATGCGCCGGAGAAAAGAAAATAAAACTCCGACGTCGCGCGCCCGAACATCAAGCACCAGCAGTAGCTACGATCAATGCTAAAGGACGTCACGAAACAACGAAGAAGAATAAGGATAGAGAGGCTGGCTTGGCTGCAGAGCGGCTCAATGGGATTTAGGGCTCTATCAAGGGTGCATACGCTAGGATTTATGTGCATGAAGGGTTGATTGCAATGAAATGTCCTGGGATATAGACGTGCCATCATCATCATCCCGTTCAATTCGTTAAGCCAGCCATGGAGACTGCAATACGCTGGTCGCCGACTTCTACGACCAGCCAGCAGCGGTTTCTCTACGTTGACATAGCTGGGAAAGCTCTGAAGCTATGTGAGGTCCACGAAGATTGCAAGAGGCCTGTCATCTCCTACGATGTCGTGTCTCAGCATCAGCGACTATCTCCCTTTTTGGCTTTCGATTGGTGGCCATACCAAGAGTCACTGGTCGCAATTGGACTGGCTTCTGGTGAAGCTGTCGTTTATCGCATGGAAGACGAGGGTGCAAGCTCGATCGTCTTTCCTGTTAGGAGCCAGAGATACTGCAATGCAGTCGCGTTCAGCTCACATGGCCTTCTAGCATCTGGTTTAGACAAAGTCCGAATTGATTTCTCCCTTCAAGTTTGGGATGTCAATCAGAAACTTGCTTCGCCAGATTCTCAAGGTTACAGGGCAGCTGAACCTCTGCGGAAGCTTGCAAGTGCTGAGCCCGTTTGCAGTGTGAAGTTCTTCAAAGATCATCCCGATACTCTAGTGGCTGGAATTAAGAGTGGTTATGTTAGGATATACGACCTTCGAGAGAGCAATGGGAATCCGTCACTACAATTTTCAACCAAGAATATACACAATTTGGCAATTGACCCCTTGGATGAGAATTATATTGCATCTTGTGATCCGGTGAATGGTGGCCATATCAGTATTTGGGACCGTCGTGCAGGCGCGAAATTCACCCCTGCTACTATGTTCTCAACTGACGGCCAGCAAAAAGCCGCTGCGCTCGACTACGAAAATGTGACTGGTCCCAAGTCAAGCATCTGGGGATTGAGATTCTCGCCGACTAAACGTGGCACACTTGCTATGTTATCAGATAGCGGTGACTTCAAGGTATTTGAACTCGGGAAGGAGTACGTTTCTGAAGAATATCTGTCTTCCTTTGATCAAACTATGGGTCACGATTCAGCGAATGCCTATGCCAGGCCTATCTACACCAGGAACACCAGGTCCTTCCCGAGCCCCTTTTCTGGTACCTCTCAAATGGACGACGACTCGCAGAAAGTTAAAGCGTTTGACTTTTTGAACTTGGGCACTTCAAATGATGCACATGCTGTCACCGTTCTAGGTAACAAAAATGTTGCTCTATATTCATTGCCTCGGCCTCATCGACCGATGAGCATTTCCAGCCAAGGTCCGCTTGCCTATGGCTGCCATTCCCAGGATGATATGAGTTTCAAAATTATAGAACCATCCATTTCGCCCCATTTCAAAATCTCTGCTGAAATTGAGAACATCAGGGAGAGATCGAGAAGTCAGCTCTTGAGGGAGTCCATCCCATTATCCTTGACTCCGTTAGATGAAGCCAAGAATCCTCTAGTGGTCACTCTGCCAAATCTGATACCTTTATCACGCAGAGAGCAGCGCGAAAAGCTGCTTTCGGTTGGACTACCAAGGGGCCTACCCGTCGAAGATGTTTTGACGTGGTTATCCATACCCAAATATAGATGTCAAGAAGGCTACCTACCCAGCAACCCACAAAACACAGAAATCATAGCTGAAGACGCCGGTCTTGTAGAGCTCTGGAATTGGATTAACCGTGCGCGTGCCAGATCTGATGGCAATAGCATGGTCATTCATAACATTGATATGAATTACCTAGGTGTTTTCTTCATTTGGAACAACAGACTTGGTCGCAGTCTGGGAAGTCGCATCCTTACCGGACTATCGAATCGCAGTATCGACGTCAGCTCACTCATTCAGGATCTCGTTGAAGAGCTAGCACTGCCAGAAGGCAAGGCGTGCTTTACTGAAAATCTAGCTCATAGACAACTCTGCCTCCACGTTCTAGGCGCCGTTGAATATGCGGAGGATCTAGAAAAGATCATGCAGGAACTTGTCGATGAGCATAAGCAGACCAAAGCGGCTGCACTTGCATTGTTCCAAGATGAGACGAAATTGGCGTATCAAGCATTGATGAAGAATCAACCGACACAAGCACATAAGCTACTAGCAATGGCAATCATTGGTGCTTCCAGAGGCCAATTGGATCCGGATTGGGAAGAAACTTGTGCTGAAATTGCAAGGGAATTGACAGATCCCTACTCTCGTGCCATCCTCGCATTAGTGAGTAAGGGCGACTGGGGATCCGTGATTGACGAAAAGACGTTACCACTGAAGTATCGCGTTGAGGTCGCTTTACGGTGGTTACCTGACGACGAATTGACTATATGGTTACGGGACATCACATCTGAATCCATCATACAAGGTGATGTCGAGGGTATTGTACTAACCGGTCTAGACCATGCTGCTATGGACCTATTCCAGTGCTACATCAAAAAGTTCCATGACGTACAGACACCCGTGTTAGCGATGAGCCACACCATCCCTCGATTCATAAGCGACCAGGAAAACAAAACACGTTTTGAAGCATGGAGAGAACTATATCGGAGACAAGTTAATTCTTGGAAGGCGCATCTATCACGAGTCAAGTTCGATGTTGAGTCACGAAAACTCGCATCAACTTGGGATGGACGACAACTGTTCAAGCCTCCTGCTCAGCAGATCAGTCTTGTGTGCAACTACTGTACTAAGCCATTATCGCAGTACGATGGCACTAGTGGCACTGAGACGCCGACAACTGCATCTGCAAATAGAAATAACATCGCCGGTGGTCCTGCTGAGGGTGTACATACCACTTCCACCAACCCTCTTGGTACGTCTGCTGCGACCGGAACGGTATGTCCCAAATGTGGCCGACATATGCCACGTTGTGGTGTCTGTAGTCTGTGGCTTGGTACCGTCGATCCGATGGCCAAGTCTAGCATCGCGGAGGACGAAAAGAAGAAGCAGGCCGAGAGCCGAGAATCAATTGATCTAAAAACGCCTCAACCGGCCACGGCGGAGAATGTTGATGAGCTGATGAAGCGGTTTGTCGTCTTTTGCAGTAATTGCAATCACGGATTCCATGCACATCACGCGAGAAATTGGTTTTCGAAACACCGAATATGTCCTGTCGCCGAATGCAATTGCATTTGCGACAGATGAACAACTTATATAAATCCTTGGTGAAGTATAACATGCAAGGCATGCCGGCTTGCTAGGCATATCTATGCAGTACTGGTTTATGCCAACACTGCTATGCAATAACATTAGCATAACCTGCATACGAAGCACATTGTGGCTTGTTTCTGCTAAGAGCGTGTGGTAAAACTAATTCGCCAATTGGAGCATGTCCATTTCGGACCATCAGAGCGGGTTTCTTGATCAAGTTTGAACTGATATTTGTTCGGTCATGATGGATCGTGACGACTTGTTGGCATCTGTGGCTCTGCGCTACTAGCTAGGCTCTAAGTACTTGTGCCTTACCGTTAACACGACTGTCTACTTTGAGATAACCAAGTCGTGCCTACGAACGAGGTATATTGTCTAGCTTACCATGCTTAAGATTGCCCAGAGTTTCTCATGCTTCTTGCACTTGTCGTACATCTTGTGGTCTCTTGGCTTTGACTACAGAAGTTCGCCATCGCCATCCAAACTACAAGCTACATGACGAAAATTGGTCCTGGCCCTGTAGGAGCTCAGGATTTACGTGGGCAATGGGACCCCATGTATGTCGTACGTCATGTCATTATCAAGTACAGATGCCCTCATGATGTTGAAGGCAATCTGTCATACGAATAACCATCGACAACGAATATCACACCCTTCGAAAATCTGATCTCATTTAGGAGCGCATGCAGTTCCTGCTTCTATCATTGTCGATAGAAGTATAGATCCCGGTTGCCTAAGAGTCGTTCCAATTGCAGTCAAAGCACGCATTGATTCCTTGAGGAGCAGCCCTTTCTCGTTGACGCAGGCCAAGACTGTTGATTTCTTTCAGAGTCCACAGTATGGATGGACCCTGCGCCTTGCTAGCTACATTCACATACGCATGGCTTGTGTCTTGAGCATTCCCATTCGCTCATGATTCATTGATCGATGAAAACCCCAGGCTGCCGTCTTTCAAGGTAATCCAAATCATTCACGGTGGGGCGAAGCATCTACAAATCTCTACGATTGAGCAGATACAGAACGTCGCCCCAGTCAATGCCAGGCGTCAGCGTTTGGCCGGATGTATATGTGCCAGTCTAATTATAGTTATCACTTCAACATGCCGAAGCGATCAATATATAAGGCCTCTTTGAACGTTGAATTGTCAATTCAAAAGGCATCGACATCATTTATCGAGACATTATATACCGATTTCCAATACTATCTCTCTTATCAAAATGCAATTCGGTGTGTTTCGCATCGTTCAGGTTTTGCAAGGCATATGTGCCGCAGTAGTGTTCGGATTGATGTGCGATGGTCAGTTCATTGCTCAAATTTACTTATTTGACACCCTTTGGCCCTCAGAACTAACTGTTCAAAGTAATTGATTGGATGCACTGGGGTGAAAGCCGTCCATCATTTTTACTCTTCGTCTCCATCTGGACTTTGGTCGTTGCCCTTCCCTTCGCGATCTTTGCGCCCAAACATGCCCCCAAAGCTGCGCACCCTTATGCCCTGATGGCAGTAGAGGTGATCACGACAATATTTTGGTTTTCGGGGTTCATTGCTTTGGCATCGTTGATTAGATGGAGGCTTCCTTATTATCCCGATGATCGAATAAAGGCTGGTGTCGCCTTTGGTTGTATTGAATGGTATTGTGATGTTCTAGCCCGTCATTCCTCAAGTTAAACTCATCACTAATAATGACAATAGGGTATTGTATATGGTGACATTGTTTTTTGTCGCATTACCTGTCGTACGGGGACCGCGCCTTAGTCCAAATGCTGCTGCGATCCCCCCTGCGGAGGCAAACGCCTGAGAAGCTATCAATCACCAAGCTCCCAGTCTCTCACAGATGACTATCCTGTCATTGCTACAGCCACCTGTCATGTCCTTTTGGGCTGATCGCACCGAGAAGTCACATACAAAGATACCCCTGACTTTATGAGAAAATTGTGAAATTATACTATATAGTCAACAACAACATCATTCATGAAATGATCGGACCAATGCTAAAGTGATATAAAATCCTATGTTCAAACAGCTGTGAAAAAAAGGAAAGGAAAAATGATTGTGGCAACAAATGCTTTAGGTGAAACAGGTGCATTAACCATGACAATTGGAAGGAAAATCATAAAAGGACGGGACTGTGGATTTGGCTATGCTGAACGAGTGATATAGCCTGACCACCACCAATCATTATGATGTCGTTATATGAATGTGGTGAAGTCTGGAGTATCGACCTTATCTCGGAAGTTCTCCCTGAGCTCGGCGAGGAATTCGTCCCAATCAAACGACCTCTTCCCTGAAAGTCTCTCGAGGATCCATTCGTTCATAACTTGAGCTGGGCCCTGCTCGAGGCGGTTGTATCCATACAGGACCCATTCTTCTTCACGTCCGAGTGCGCGGCCATCCACGCGGATTTTGCAGAGGAGATTCACCTCGAATTGGTCAAATGTTCGTGGATTGCCATCATACTGCAAAATGTCGGGGAGTCGAGGTTTAGGCAAGATTGTCATAGCGATTTCTTTCCTGAATTGCTCAATTCGCTGGTTTTGCATCTCGATCATCTCGTTGATTCGGTGGATATCTCGAGAGAGCACTGATGACATTGGCTCCTTTGGAGGAGCAGTCTTCCTTGACTGGTCTGTCAATGACAGATTGCTGTATAGCTTTCGAAGTTCCCTGTATTCTGGCTCGGGAATCATGACTTGGGGTACACTCCTTTTTCTGACATATGTGTATTCCCCTGAAGAATCGCTGGACCTGCTTGGGCAGCGTGAGAAGAAGCTTTCTGAAGACATTCTGATGTATGGAGATGACGGTTTCTTTTTGTTAAAAGAGGAATGATTTTTCTTATCAATGCTTTTGTCTGTTGATGCTTTGTTAATTCGAGATTGAGATGATTATTGCTGAAGACAAATGAAGCGGATGGGAGCATTCATTTATAAGATGCTTCACGAACAGGAGTTTGCCATGAGTCGTTTCCTTCCACTGCATCTTGAACATCTCACGAACGACTTTTGAGACCAACAGCATCTATAGAGTTTGAGATCGATTCGCGAAAGCGTAGATCGTAAGGTCTCGCTCGATCTCGATATCCCCTTACTCGGAAATCATCGAAGCAGCCATTGTGTGGCGCTTAGCTTGGAGAGCTAGAAGCAACGCGGTTGAGCGGCAAATCATCCCTGTCTTCGATTAACGAGTAAAGATGATCTACAACTTTTTGGGTTGTTGGTGTGTGATGCACGCGGAGGAACATCTTCACATACGAACTTAAACTCATCCGTAAAGAGCTGCATCATCCTTGTCTCGACGATTGAGTTGTCTGATTGTTATATTAAATTCTCCGAAGTTTAAACGATCTTGGTTGCAACCGAGAAGCTTCATATACAGGCGATCGAGACGGCACAGGGGGCCACGCCAGCTGCGAACAGGTGGATGATCTAGATCATCATGAAAAGGCTATATGGTCCCTCTGTACTGAATCCTTGTACACGGCACCCCCAAGATCCTTCAGAAACCTCCAGCGAGTCTTCTCGGCCCAGCCCTTTTCCTTCCAGTGGTTGGCCGGTTTGGGAAACATGTCCACGACACCTAGGGAGCACTCGTCGTGAGCAAACATTATGAAGATATCATCTCTCCAATCCGCCTCTTGCATCTTCTTTATCGTTTCACAGGCTTCATCAAAGTCAATGAACAACGCTGGGTCGTAGAACGGGGTCTTGTCAGCGGGTACTCTATTTCTTGAGACTTGCAGATGTTCAATGGCATCTCCAGGACAAAATGGGATCGATGCTTGTTTACGGTGGGCAGGTGCATCAATCCCCACGGGAGCTAAGGGATGGGGGAGGATTTGTTGCGGCAAAGGGCGATGTTCCGAAGGTCTCAGTTCGCCTGCGTGATGTATCGCATCTCCACCCAGGAACATGAATGTGTCTCCGTTTCCATCCCCAGATGCAGTGGTGCGAACTAAGCCGCAAATATGACCTGGAGCATGACCTGGAGCATCTAGCAGGTAAAAAGAACCATCTCCAAAGTAGTCCAGAGCTGGAAATCGACCAATCTTAAAAACATCCTTGCCTGTAAAGTCTATTTCAATGAGGTTGCGACCCCTGCGGGAGATAATAGAGTTAAACACTGGTTCTCTCTTGGATGCAGGGGAGTAAGGTTCATCATACTCATAATCGGTTTGAAGTATCGGTGATTCAAGGTTCGCAGGATATCCTGGCAGCATCGCTTTCTTGAATCCAGGGCCAACGATTAAGTTGGTTTCTGGAGGAAAAGTCGACGGGTCGCCTGTGTGGTCGAAGTGAGGGTGACTGGGCCCCAAAGCATGTCAATAAGTCTAGAATCTAGACCGCAAGTACTTTCTGACTACCCCCCCTCAAAATCACAAACCTCCATATTATAGCTTCAATGTCGTGTGCTGAGACACCATGTTCTTCAATGACTTCTTTAACATTCTTTTCTGCGGTACAGTCCCACTTGTGCTTGACAAGTGTTCGTTTCAGAAAGGGTGAGTAGTTCTCAGGATCCTTTCGAAAGGCGAGATCAAACAGAACCTTTCGCTTTCCAGACGAGTCCGTTACGAAGAACGAGAAGGCCGGTAATGTAGCGAAGAGGTTCACATCAGGTAGACCCGGGGTAGCAAGATCTGTGATTTTGAAATTGGCTAGCATGCTTGTCGAGTCAATGATGCTCACAGTCTGCGAGGCAGAGCCACGGGGGATCTCAAATTTGACCATCGTGAATGTGCAATCTCGTATCTCCTGATGATTTGATGATAAAATATTGTTCCCTCTGCCATCTTGAGGACATGAAAAGATCTTTAGCTGCTGGATTTATATTGGTGACTGGCCCTTCAAAGCCGTCCATAGTTCTGCTCTCCATCGTATATCATGACATCGACATATCAAAAGACCATTCGTCATTCCCCATATTTCCCCGCATTGATCGGCAAGATTGATCTAAACCGATTGCCGACTTTTAGCTGGCAAGCTGTTGATCAACTGGATGAGGGTACGGTATGAAAGCCGTTGTCATATGATGCCCAGACGATGATAGCATTGCTCTGCTTGACCGTCCCAATTGTATGCATCGCGACAAGGGGCTGCTTGGTGTAGAACTTCAACTCCCTTGGGTCTCCGTCAATATAGAACACCAGATTCATAGAGGAGGTCATCCCGCGTATCCTCCAGACCGACTCGAAGCGCAGCATCGATTGAGGAATCTCCCATCATGCATCTCTATCAAGCTATTGCGCCCTGTCATGTCATGTCTTGTCGGTCAAGAGAGCTAACCCCTCTCCACCCAGACGAAGGAGAATTCAGGGGCTCATCATCGATATCCGCGGTAAACAACGATCGGAGGGGATCAATGGCGTGGGGCAAAGGACTCCACATCAATCAGCTTATAAAGAGTCAGGGGTTGGGTAATATGCCTTGGGGTAATGAATGATTCAATGCAATTGAGACAGCAAACCTAGTATTGACACCGGCCTGCTATGATGTAGCTCTTCAAATTCATTTCTCCCTCCTCTCATTGTGCTGCTGCAATACTATTATTTATGGTATCATCGGATATGTACTGTAAGTTCGGGTTTTTGTAGACAAAAAATGATGTGCCACCAAAACCAAAAAGATAAAGGAAAAGAATAGAGCGAGGGAACAGAATGTAAAAGGGGAAAATAGAATGATGGGGAGCACGAGAAAATGACGAAACGGGCTTCTTTTTTTCTATACCGCCCCAGGTCCTCTAGGCGGCTTCTTCCCCGCTTCAGCACCATCCAGCAGCAATCTAGGCTTGATATAATCCTCATCTATCTGTTTAAACCAAGCCGTATGATCACCTTCCCCATTCCCAGAAAATATCTGACTCACAGCTGTTCGTGCTTGTGAAAGCCTTTGCCGCGAGAATAGTCCCCCGTCATCATGTGCTCCGGCAGCACCACCACCAGCAGCACTAATTGGCCCAGCCATGGCATTCAGGGGCGACGAAGAGCTTGATGAGGTGACTGGCGTCGTTGGGATAGGCGGCTGTAGACCCGATGGAGGTGAGCCGGAGCCAAGGAGGGGAGCACTTGATGGATCGCCTCTAGAACGTGCTCTGCGTGATGCTGGCGGTGGGAGGTCTTCGTCGTCGTAGTCGAAGTCAACGTCGAGATCGGGGTCTTCGTTTTCGGTGTTTGGGGTGGGACTGAGGCCGCTGCTGCTTCCTGAGGATAGGGCGCCTTTGGAGGCAATTGTTAGAGCTTGTATTTTGATCGATTGAAGAAATCAAGGTGTGCAATTTAGTGGATGAGGTACTTACGATCAAGCCTGGAAGGCGGTGCGCTCGATCTCCTAGAAGCCAGTCCACCGCCCTCGTTATTAGCCCGTGAGGTACGTTTCGACCTAGGATCAGCGCCCAAATCACCGCTAACATCATCAAGCGGTATCGTCATATCATGTATCCCATCATCCGAAGTAACTATCGTCGGCCCCCTCGACGGGAAATATCCAATCCCCCGCCCATCATATTTATAGTACGTCGAACCAGGCGCAATCTCGATATCAAATTCATCGTCCGAATCCACTTCCTCGACAACACCTGTCCTGATATCCAGAATCTCGAGCATCCTAGCTGTTGTTCCGCCGAAAATGATGACTGTCAAGACAACCACCACGAGAACCGTAGCGCGTAGCGCGGGGGCGTTTTCGCCTTCTAGACCTGCTGCTAACGCCACACCGACCGCACCGCGCAGACCAGCCCAGAAGAGCATTCCCTGATATGAAAATGGTAGCTCGTCTGCAACGTTCTTGCCACGCTTTTTGGCGCGATATCGAATGACCCAATTGACGGCTTTTGAAAGGGGGAAGACTGATAGATATCGTGCGATGCAGATACCGACGACGGTGACGAATATGAAGAGCGGGTTGAATTGGAGATTCGGTTCGGTGAATAGGTCGAGGCCGAGGTAGATAAAGATGAAGTTCTCTGAGAGCTGTGCGAGGACTTGGAAAAGATATTTTGTCGAGAGTTGGGTGCGGCGGGACATATTATAGTATGCGTAATGTTTGAGCGTGATGCCACAGAATAGGAGGGAGACGATGCCTGTTTGAAATGTCCGTCAGTGTTTGCGTAGGTGCAGGAGAAAGATGCATCGCCAAAGTGATGACTCACCAGACATATGAACACCATTTGAAAAGAAGTAACTCGCATACGCGATAAGCACGATCAAGCAACTCTCAATCTTCGGCTGTCGTCTGACATGTGTATGTTTCAACCCCAAAGCAGTCAAGACACCAACGATAACACCAATCATCAAACTACCAAAGAACACCAACAAGAAGATGCCAATGGCCTCGAACAAGCTGACCACTGTCAATGAACCCGTAGCTGAGCCGGGCTTATATCTCTGCGCTGTCTCGAAAACAACGATAGCAACTGCATCATTGAGAATGGACTCGCCAAAAATGACGGTATACAGTTTCGGTTCAACCTTGTACATATTGAAGATAGACAAGATAGTGACCGGGTCGGTAGCCGATAAGGTCGCACCGACGGAAATGGCATCGACGAAAGTGATATTCAGGCCCTCGAGGGGGATCAAGGTCCACAGATACAGCACCAATCCTAGAACGAGAGCGGAAAGCAAGGTACCGGCGAACGCAAAGGTGAGAATGGTGCCTATATTGCGGAAGAAGTTCGCTTGATTGAGCTCGTAACCTGATGCAAGGATGATGGGTGGCAAGAGTAGATTGAAGAAGAACTGGTAGTCGAAGGTGACGGCATCTTGAATCCAGGTTCCAGGACTTGCGCGAATGATGAGGCCGACAATCATGCCTGTGAGCAGATATACAATCAGTTTTAATTTGCTTTGCTTTCTCCTTCAACAGCGAACATCATGCTAGGTAATTCGAGTGAATGGTATACGGACCGCCAAATATGGACAGAACGGTTTCATGAACAGCCTGTATCCTTCTCTGCTGTAGGAAATAACTCGTGAAAAGGGCAATGATGAGCAGAGATATCAAGATGAAGAGAGCCCATGATGTGAACAGCTCCTTCTCACCAGCTTCTGGCGAGTCTAATCGTGATTCAAAAACACCTGTTAGTATCAACTGAACAGGCCAAAGGCCAAAGGACCGGTTGAAAGTCAAGCGCAACAACTGATCGCACCTTCAGGATCAGAATCGACATCTTGCCGGGCAAACAGGTGCCGCAAGCTCATGCTAACAAAAGTCGAAGCCATCTGCAGTGATGTAAAATCATGCTTCAGACCCTTGACTTCTCATAGCTACCTATGAATATATGACTGTGTGTGTGTGTGTGTGTGTGTGTATGTCTATGAGGAGGAGATAGTGTGCAAGTTGCGGTGCGGTGCGGTGCGCTGACAGTAAATCGTTATCCATCTGAGTCTGAGCCGTTCTTTACCTGTGGTGGCTGATTATACAGTACGTACTCCGCGGAGCTTTTTTACTGCTGACGTCAGGGGGGAGAGGACAAGAGAGAGGGGGATCGACGCTACAATAATGACAAATATACAGCAAGGAATAGGTGATTATGCCCAATGTTGAGGAGGGGATATTGAGAAGGGATAGAATAGAAAGTATCAAGGTATGACAATGCCCTTATTAAGGTCTGTTCGTTGTCTTAATCGCTATACGGATGGGTAACAAGGCTATACGGTGACAGCAGTAGCTACAGTATATACTGTACTTCAGAGCTTTAGGTATTATGTGGAGGTTGAACAGCTTATCTACAGTACAGGCCTAAGCTTGACGACATTTAGCTGACTGAGAGACAGCTGTCATAGCTTCTCAACTGGCTAGACATCTCTCTTATCATTGATTGACGGCTTTACAAGCATCCATACATAGGCTAAGACCAATAAGAACAAGTCATCTGCAGCCTCTCCAGTCTCGCCAGAACTAGAATAACACCTGGCCATGCTGACGACCTGATGGTCCCCATGATAATCCATCCTGCTATGCTGCAATTACGAGCTATACGGGCAACAGTTTCACAGTGCAGCTTCAACTTGACAACCCATTCCTTCTCCTCCTCCTTTCCCCTTAAGAAAACTCTTTTTTTTGGTTTTACACAGGATTCGGCAGTGATGCATTGCCGAGTACCGAGGCGTGGGTTTTAGTATATTGGACAGTGTTCTACGGGTGGACGATCGACTTGTATCTGTGGCCAATGTTGAGTGACAATAAAGCTTTACACTGATCAACCCTGAGGAATGAGGGGGGGAAAGCAAAGCATATAAATCAGGAAGAGGTCAGCTTGATGTTATTAGAGAAAAGAAAAAAGATATCTGCTTCCCCAGAATATCTTAACCCTGAACTCAACTGGTCAAGCCCAAGTCTAGTCTTTAACCGTCAAATACTAAGCCCTTTCTTGATATCACCGGCAACATGGGTTTCGAACAACCAACTTTCTCCCACGAACCTCCCAAGTCCTACGCCACGCTGCCTACAAAGGACATCAAGATCAGCCATGTTCCTGAATCAGCTCCCGAGGCTACCGCTACTATCGTCGTCACTCTGAACAGGCCTCAGAAATACAATGCCTTCACGGGGACAATGGGCTTTGAGCTCGTCCAGTCGTTCACGTACTTCAGATACGACGACAGAGTGAAGTGTATCATTTTAACCGGAGCGGGGAACAAGGCCTTCTGCGCAGGTATGGATCTCGGAATGGGGTTTCCTACCGGTGAGGAAGAGAGAGAGAACGAACATAGAGACCTGTACGTCAATTTCGTTTCCTTTCCAATCCTATTCAGAAATCTGAGTGAGGCAAGATAACTGAACCCTCGACCCTTTATGTGTGACACAGAGGCGGCCAAGTCTCCCTTGCAATCAACAACTGCCGTAAACCCACCATCGCAGCTCTCAACGGCTCAGCTGTCGGTGTAGGAATCACAATGGTCCTCCCTTGCACCATCCGTCTCGCAACAGCGAACACAAAGATCGGCTTCGTCTTTTCCCGTCGCGGTATCGTTATGGAAGCCGTTTCATCATTCTTCCTGCCCCGCCTCATCGGCTTTTCTCGTGCTCTGCACATCACCGCAACGGGTGAGACCTATGCGCCAGATCACCACCTGCTAGGCCCCTTGTTCAGCGAGGTGCTTCCCTCAGCGGAGAAGACTTTTGAAAGAGCGTTGGCGCTGGCGGATGATATCTCGAAGAATACTTCGTCGGTGGCGATTGGGTTGATGAGGGATATGATGTATCGTAACCCCGGGTCTCCTGAGGAAACGCACCTTCTGGACTCGAGGTTGTTGTTCGGGATGTTTGGCCGTGGTGATAATCTGGAAGGTGTGAAGAGCTTCTTGGAGAAGAGGAATCCGCAGTTTACTGCTTCGTTTTTCAATAATGATGATATCCCCGTGGCTTATCCCTGGTGGACGCCTGTGGATGCTTCGCCGTTGAAGGTTAAGTCGAAGATGTGAGTAATAAGAGACAAAACACATGTTTCATTGTTGCAATAGCAATAGACACGGTTCAGAATAATGCTTTCTTTTTCCATTTTTTTTGATATATCATTAGTTGATTCATGACAAATAAACGATATCTCACTATCAATTTTGTTTTTTTGAAATAAACCGACCCTAGATAGTCGTCTTAGACCCTTTACACCAAGGTGACCTATAGCACAATCATAGTCAGCTAAATGTTCAAGCTCACTGTATTCACAATCGGGTACTTAAACTCACCAACTCCTCCGCACTAGTCGGGTGAATAGCAACGCAGGAATCAAGATCCTTCTTCGTGGCACCCATCTTAATAGCAACGCCAAAGCCCTGCAACATCTCTCCAACACCCAATCCCAAAATATGCAATCCAACAACCTTCTCCTCCTTACCAGCGCAAATAACCTTCATCTCCGTGGGGTTCTTGGGCTTATCGTCCGCATCATGTAGCGTGTAGTACATCGCTGTGAATTTGGTGTGGTAGGTCTTGATGTTATCGGCACCGAACTTCTCGATGGCTTGTGGCTCTGTCAGGCCAATTGAGCCGACTTCTGGGTGTGAGAAGACGACCGAAGGGATGTTCTCGTAGTCGAGCTTGCTCTCCTTGAACTTCTCGGGGCCGAAGATGCGGTTTGAGAGATGGCGGCCAGCGGCAATAGCGACTAGGTTGTCTTGCGTCAGTACGGTGATGGTTGGAAGGGGATTAAGGGGGGCGCATGAGTATGTCTTACCAGGAGTCAATTCAACTTGACCAGTGACATCACCAAGGGCATAAACACCCTCCGCACTCGTATTCTGGAACTCATCAACCTCAATGTAACCCTTAGACGAAAGCTTCACACCAGCCTTATCAAGACCGATGTTAGTCGAAGGAGCACGGCCGATAGACCACAGAACCTCATTGAACTCGAACTCTGTGCCGTCAACTTGAATACACTTAAGCAACTTCTCAGCACCCTTTCCGTCCTTGAGGAGTTGAACTTCCTTAAAGTTGGAGTAGTTCCTGTGGATCTTGACACCGACATCCTCATATCTCTTCGTCATAGTCTGCTGGATCATAGGATCGAATTTTCTCAGGAACGTATCGCCACGAATAAACAAATGTGTCTCAACGCCAAGCGCATGCATGACACCAGCCAATTCAACAGCGATGTATCCTGCGCCAACAACGGCAATCTTCTTGGGTAGTTCCTCGATATCAAAGAAACCATCGCTTGTGATTCCGTGCTCAGCACCTGGAATGTCGGGGATGATGGGGTATCCACCTGTGGCGATCAAGATGTGAGGAGCAGTGTATTTCACTTTGCCCGAGCCATCCTGCATATCAACAACAACTTCCTTGGGACCAGTGAAAGAGGCAGTTCCCTTCACGAGATCAATGCCCTCCTTAGCCCAATTACGCTCGTAGATGCCGTTAAGGCGCTCAATCGCTGCATCACGCTTGTGCTTGAAGGAGGCGAAGTCGAGGGGAATATCGTCAGGGGTATCGAAGCCGTAGGCCTTGCTATCGTGGAACGTCTCGCGGATAGTTGCGAGGTTCCAGGTGATCTTCTTAGGAACGCATCTGCAAGAGATGAGTTGACTAGGTTAGAAAAAAAACCGATATACAGTCTCACTTTTGCTCGGAGAATTAGCAAACTCACCCAACATTGACGCAGGTACCGCCAGAACGACTATTCTCAACAAGCAAAGTCTTAGCCTTATACCAGCCCGCAGCTCTCCGCGAAGAAGCGCTACCGCCGCTACCACCGCCGATGACGATGTAGTCGTAATGCTGAACGTCTGTAGGAGCCATGTCTTCAATTTCCTGCAAGCTGATATTGCGCGATGCAGGTGAGGAAGTAGAGAGGAAGTGTCTGGCGACTTTTTGAAGCCGAGTGGACTGGGTAGTCGCGGATGGCACGATGGAGGATTTCTCGGTCGTGGTGGTGACGGCACTCGGGCGGGAAGAGGAGATGGAGCGGACTCGGGCGTATGCGGGGGATGAATTGAAGATGGAGGTCAGGGGTGCTACAAGCAGGTTTCTTGCGGATTGAGCTGGACGTCTTAATAATGAGATGAACATTAGGAGGAGGAGAAGGAGGAAGAAAAGGAATAAGAGGAGGGTCGGATGAGGGCAATTGGCAATGACATTGAATTTATGCTCAGCAGGTGGGGAAGGGAGAAGGAAGGAGGAAGAAGAAGAAGAAGAAGAAACAGAGGTACTAGTAGAAGACGTCAGGGCGGGCATGTCAGCGGGTAATTACTAAGTGAAACTGGGAATTATTCATTTGAAAGAATCTCGAATCACCTCCACGATGGACAAGACATTGGATTGGCATTTGGCATGATACTCTTAAGGCCCTCTTCGTCTTCAATTTCATTTATGAGCAATGGGATTTAAATCTACGAGTACGATTACGAATGACGACAGAATGGCGGGGGATTGCGAGAGATCGGGAGGGGAATATATGTGCAGGAAAAGCACTCATCATCATAGAGCATGAGACCAGCATCACATAACTCTCAAAGACCATGAACTAAATATTCAATGCCGATGGTGGTGTAAAGGGTGGTGATGATGATGATGATGATGATGATGATAAAGATAAAGATAAGATACAGTGCCCCCTCGTTCAAGGAAACTAAAGCAGTCGAAAATATGTGGTTTATTTCTATAGGGAGGTTGTCTTACCTTAACAGGGCAATTGAGTACTCCCTAGAGTCATCTAGGGCTGTTCCCTGTCCCCTTGAGCAGCTGAAGTGTTTCTACTCCCTTCAAGTGCCTTATACCCATGAATTACTGTTTTATAAGGGTTTAGAGCAACTCAGGCAGGGAGTTCCCTAGGTAGCAACTTTCCCCTATGAAGGTCCTGGAAGCTTTCCCATATAAAATCAATTTTGGCAGAGTGACTAGTCCTTCCAGTATCAAGGGTTTCTTTCACAGTAGTGATCCTTCATCGAGAAGGCACTGTACAGGTAATTGTGATGTTTCTTTGTTTACTTTTTTATTTTATTTTCACATGTCAACCTCCGGCCCGATTGGGAAACTCCGCGGGGAAATATGCATAAAAGACGGAGGTAATTATGTAATACTAATAATGTATCGCGTTTATTTTTGTTCATAACTTACCCGCGTTTAAACGAGCTAAACGCGACGCGTCTGTCATCTTTAATTGATTTTTTAAACGTCTTTTTTGGCGCGTCGCGAATCGCATTGAAGGAGGAAATCGAGGAGTTGAGAGTGAGTAAACGTGACAGATTGACGTTGATGATCATCAAAAACATCAGATAAACAACAGACAGACAGGTCAATTGACTGTTGAAACAACTGCTGCCAGTCCATAAACCACCGTTCACATGGCATCTACCTTCTTCAACAATAAAGCCCGTGCTGCGGCCCTCGCTGCCGGCAAGTCTGCTGCTCCAAAGGACAAGACAGAGGACAATAGGTTACAGCCATGGGTTGAGAAATAGTATGTCGTCCCCCTCAGTTGCATTTATTGTTCTAATTCGATTGATCCTTTGCTGACTCTATATCCCCTGTCAGTCGACCAAAAACTCTTGACGATGTTGCTGCGCAAGACCATACTGTCACCGTTCTCCAGCGAACGCTTCAAGCATCAAATGTTCGTCCTCAATGCTACCCATCCCAGCGCAATATACACCAGCTAACGGTTGATTCATCGTAGCTACCTCACATGCTCTTCTACGGCCCCCCAGGAACAGGAAAAACATCAACAATCCTAGCTCTCTCCAAATCCCTCTTCGGCCCATCCCTCTACCGCTCCCGCATCCTCGAACTCAATGCCTCCGACGAACGAGGCATCAACATCGTCCGAGAAAAGATCAAGGATTTCGCTCGAACACAGCTCTCGCATCCACCATCAGACCCAGCATATCGCGAAAAATATCCATGCCCCCCATTCAAGATCATTATCCTCGATGAAGCGGATAGCATGACTCAAGATGCGCAGAGTGCTTTGCGTAGGACTATGGAGAGGTACTCCCGCATTACAAGATTCTGTCTTGTGTGCAATTACGTCACTAGAATTATTGATCCTGTTGCGAGTCGATGCAGCAAGTTCCGCTTCAAGACTCTGGATGGGGGTGCTGCGGGTGGGAGGTTGGAGGAAATCATCGCCAGCGAGAATCTGCGCGTGGATGATGGTGTGGTGGATTGTTTGCTCAGGTGTAGCGAAGGTGATCTCAGAAGAGCAATCACCTATCTACAAAGTGCTGCGAGATTAGTCGGGGCAGTGGGAGCTGGCAATAACTCGTCTAAGGGGAAAAAGGGGTCGAAAGATCAAGATGAAGATACAGATATGGATATGGATGCAGATCAG
The DNA here is from genome assembly GCA_001636715.1 of Ascosphaera apis ARSEF 7405. Taxonomy (NCBI): domain Eukaryota; kingdom Fungi; phylum Ascomycota; class Eurotiomycetes; order Onygenales; family Ascosphaeraceae; genus Ascosphaera; species Ascosphaera apis. Next base: position 392,303 of record AZGZ01000010.1, on the reverse strand, counting down.
GACGATACCACCACGGAGAAGAAACTCATCACAGTCGATATGATTGAGGAAATAGCGGGTGTTGTCCCCACGGATATCATCGACAAACTCGCCCAAGCAGCACAGCCTTCCAAAACACAATCTACATACGAAGCCGTCGCAAAAGTGACTACCGACCTTATCGCTGACGGATGGAGCGCATCACAGGTCTTGAATCAGGTTAGTTGCAAATCTCCTCGGTCGTTCTCAATTAAAATTCTGCAAATTTATCATGCATTCTCCTAATTACAAAACTAGCTATACAACTCAATTATTTTCAATGAGTCGATACCCGACCTCCAGAAGAATGACCTATTACTCATCTTCTCGGAAATTGATAAGAGACTCGTCGATGGCGCAGATGAGCATCTGACTGTCCTGGATCTAGTATTGAGGATAGCCAATGTCTTGAAGCGGTCTTGAATGATCCGGTGAACCGGCGGGGTGAATATTCGGGGAGAAGAAGGTTAATCATGCAATGCACCTCAGAGTAAGACCTGGTGAGATACTACATGTGACGATGAAAAATAGCGACGGGAGAGATCAAAAACCGGGCGTGCAAAATAAATTGCAGAAGACCTTGCACTTCAAACGCCGAAAAAAAAAGCCATTTCCAATGCAAGAATAATGCCAACTATCTGACACTCGAAGCGTGGCGTCATCTTCACATATCATCACCTCAAGACTAAGCCACACGAATCATCTCACCCTCTTCTCCCTTTCAAACACCGTACGGAGTGAATTACAGGTAAAGAAGGCATGGATTCAGACACTCGGTGATTGGACAACCGCCAAGGAAGCAGAACAACCATAAGCGGGCTTGCATATTGAATCCCTGTCCCTGGTTCCTGTCCCTGTTTCGATCTTTGATAGTCAATCAAGTTCTTGTTCAAGATAACGAATGTCACAGAAACAAGTTCAGGATACGCAGTGAAGAGCTTGTCTGGAGAAGAGTTCTTTTTTTTCTGATTAAAGACGATCAAAGGTATCTCAATGCCTCGCACTATGAAAAAACAAGATAAAAAAAGAAAGAAAACACAGGGCTGGAATCATAATCATGTACACGTTAAAACACACATTCATCATCAAACATCCCTTTCAAGTAGCCCACCTCACTACTCCAAGAGCGCATGTTACCAACAGTAATGTCGAAGGTAATATCCAAATAACATAGCTCTGGAACAACAATCTCGCCATGGCTCCCATATACACATTATTGATCTGACAGATCTGCGCAAGCTGCAACGCAGACGGCGCACCGGTCAACAGATAGCACACCACGACGAATATGGGATCGTCAAGTATGCTTATGGGGAGATACTTCGCCATAAGCGCGATAATGGGAGCAGTGACAAGGGTCGGTAAAAGCATGCGCCCAAGCAAGGAGGCGATGATCAGGTTTCGCTCTTCCTTCGGATGTTCGAAGTCTCCGGGCTCGAGTTCCGGTAACGTGTTGCGAGCAAGGTTTGCACCTAGCACGACCAAGATGAGTGGCACTGCAACGCTGCCTGTCTGGTCGACGGCGCGCGTGACTGAGTTATTGATGAAGGTCCCCGGCGTGAAGAATAGGTTTTGTAATGTCGGAACTGAAGCAACGAGGATGGCGATGCCCATTGACCAGAGAGGAGGGTTCATGAAGTCCCAGAAACCAAGTACAAAGCGTTTGAGGCCGTTGAATATCAATACTGAACCGGTCCGAATCGGTGATGGTAGTTTTGAGAATCCCGCGATGAATTTGGCCTTTGTCCAACTGCAAAATCTGCTCCAGACTGACGAGAACCACGCGCGGAATCGCTGCTTAGTAGACACTTCATGCTCAGATGACATTCGACTTTCGACGGAAGGGAAGCGCATGATGGCACCACAGGAATCGCGACGGGGAATGAACGAAGCATCGTGAGCTATTAGAAGAGGCGTATCCTCCCTAGTATCAGATGTACTAGGTCTCGAGTCATCAACGCTCGGTCGACCAAACTTGGAGAAGGAAATCCGGTGCCCAACAACAGGTGTTTGCACCCCAGAGGGAAATCTGGAACCTCCTGATGAAATGGCCCTATTGCTGTCATTGTCGTCCAATGAATCGTTAATGATAGTAGAATCGTGTGAGCGAGTAGGGTCGTCGTTGTATGGTTCATGGCCAGCCTCGAGTCTGGATATAGAAGCAGTATCCACGCCATTTTCACCGACTTCGCTTTGCTCATAGAACTCCTTCGGCGCAAGAAGAACGCGGTAGCCCCAACTCCATCGTAGCAACTGGCCGAGCTGTTGGAATATCAGGAGATACAGGATTCCGCGTGCAGCGACTTCCTCGTCTGTATCGTTTGGTATCCTATCCCAATGTAACCCCTCCAATGTCTTCGAAAGGGATAGAACAAGAGAAATTGGTAGTGAGTTGGAATTGCCAAAGACCTATAAATCCATTGGTGAGAACTGTAATCAGCGGTCAAGTCCATATGCAGATTGAAGTAACTTGCAGGTCAAAGACAAGGATAATGCATACCGACATGGCCGTCACGAAATTGGCCTGGCGCTTTCGAAATCGGAAGACTTTAGAAATGAGATTGCCGCACGCCCACGACACAAATGTCATAAGAATAAAAATGACAGGAATGATAGCAAGCTCAGAAATGTTCTTCGCATTCAATTGTGATGCAAGCTTTGTGAAAACTACATGGCGATAGAAATGTAGATATCAGTCAGCCTTATATGTCAGATTCAGGGGGGGTATGAACGGGAAGTAGAAGGGTATTATAGGACTTCCTGGACCATCCAAAGTAGACGTCACTCACCTAGACACGGCGTGAACAACATCACATTCAAATTCGCAATGAATTTTTGGCTCTCCGCATCAAAATGCCCTAATCTAGCGATGACATACCCAGGCAAACTAACACAGACAACCTCCATAACAGCCTCGAAGACAAGAAGCACAAGGTGTCCGAGAGACATGCCGGCAGTGGTGGCCGCAACAGGTGCATCCCAAGGCCCTGGAGCTATACTCGACCCCTGCATATTAAGGTACTGAGCGCCATGAGGAACAGCGGTCGTCAAGCTGATAGTATCAACATCTTGAAAAGGTGCTGGAGCTCTGAAAAATCCCATGAAGGACCGGAGGACTGGACGGATGATGTTTATAGGCTCGTCCAACGAAACTCAGTCTTGAAACTCAATATATGGGTTGTGTTAGATGAGAATGAGGATGACTTCGAAAGAACGAGTGAGATGACGACGGCTGTAAGGACCGCTTGATGCTGCACACTGGCACTCTTTTGTATTCAGCCGTGACCAAGGGCTGTGCGACACTGATTCTTTCAGGACAAAGATGAAAAGGATTGGAAAGCGAAAATCCGTGCTTGACCGTCTGCGGGTAAGTAGCGGGTGCCTGGTTGGTCTGGTAAGAAGTATCCGTACCTGGTGATGGTGATGAGGAGGATGATGATGATAATAGATGGCCTGATGATACTGTGAGATTGGAAGCCGAAGCTGAAGCTGAACAAACATAAACAGAACAGAACAGGGCTGTGAAGATGAAGATGAGCATGAAAATGAGCATCAACAGGAGAGAGAAGTAGAAATTTCTGCTTCCAGGTCCAAAAGTCTACATTCCCGGTGAACCCAACAGCAAGCGCATTCTAGACTTTCCTCCCTCAGTGACGTGTGAACAGATGTAATAAGGGTCCACCAGCAATTCTTTTCTCTCTCTCTCACTGTCTTCCTCCCTGTTCGCCTCGTTTTCTGTGCATTCTTCTCCTTGGGTTTTTTCCCCTGGATGTCGCCAGCACAGTACAGCACAGCACAGCCCGGTCTATACAGATACACAACTTAGCCAACCTACATGGATCGCTGGGAGATAAGCTGCAGGGCGCTCCAGGCATCTTTCTTCTTTTCCTTCCGTGATGCTTCCCGGTGCAGGAACTCTTTGGAACTCCAAGACGGAAGCATCTGACGCGCAATGAGGTCCCGGGGGGGAGCTCTGTCGTTGGCTGGAGCTGCAGATGTCAAGCCCTGGCGAAGGGCTATGTACCCTGCATTCTCGCATCATCCTCTGTTACATCTACGACATGTCGTCTCATGTTCCGAAGAGATTGAGCAGAGCAAGATTTGCTTATGGAATTGATATCGACGAGGAATCAGGCCATTCCAATTGATGTCGACAATGATGATGCATAGTACAGTACATATTGTGAGAAGAACAAGCAACAAGCATACTACGCAGGCTTGGTCGGGGCGGAATTGGCGGCTT
>AZGZ01000010.1:367595-383544 GCA_001636715.1 Ascosphaera apis ARSEF 7405 | reverse complement strand
GACATGATGGGAAATAATGAGGCGACAGAGATTTGTTGAGATGTGGGAGTGAGATCTTGTGGCTTCGAATGCTTGGTGATAGATCTCATTTTCATGTCGCCGAACCGTGCTAAGGCTGACGAAAAGCTTAGCATGCAATCACAAATGGATTTCACACCTAATTTTTATCACCTCCCTATCTTTCAGCTTGGGGGCGGGGGGACTTCAAGGAGGCAATAAAAAAAATGAATTACCTCAAAGCAAAGATTTGGGTAACAAGAAATGGGACAGGGGGATGCTATCTACAATGGCAATGTCAAGACGGTTGGTTTCCCCAATTGCCATTGTCACTTTCTATCGCTCAGCCTTTCAAATCATCTGTTCTTCGTTGATTGCAAAGCAGAGGGAGAAGAAATTCACATATGACTTTAGATGTCCAGATGCAAAAGAGAACGAATGGGGGAAAAAAATATGCAAAAAAGCCAACGAGGCACAAGCCAAAAAAATCGAAAATGGGTACAGCAAAGAAAATATCAGAGGAGGCTTCCCGAGATGCACGCACGTTCATCCCTACAACTGCTCACCGTCTCTGTAAATCTTTCGCCACGCTACAGGGGGATAAACCCAGAAGTTTTAACGCATGGCACAGCATCGGTTCGGCCTGACTCGGAAGCAGTCGGTATGCTGTGCTACAGAAGACATGCTTAATCGGCATGCCATGCCATGCCATGCCCATTATCTGGTCTGGTCTGATTGGAAGGTTAGACCTTGTGAGAGAAATCAGCAAGAAGTTACTGTTTAATTTACGGCGTGTAGCTTATGCTAAGTGCTGCCGTTACACGGGGTGAGCCGACGATTTTATTGTATTCAATGCAATTCAGAACGGATGCAATTCTGTTGCAGGTTGCAAGAAATCGAGAGGAAAAAAATCCCTTTAGAGTTTGATAGCTTCTTGCTATCAATTTGAGGCCCCCCATAAGATGACACGCATACTATCATACCTAGGTTATCAATTGATACGCTTTGCTCTGGTCTGCCCTGTCGTCGCCCCTCCTTTCGAATTATACTTTGTTTTTCTCTTATGCAAAAGAAAGTATGTGATAAATATCGAAAAAGGGAACAAAAGCAAAGAAAACGTGGCAACCGTTTCACAAATCACTTCATCTCACGGGCTTGCGCGAGCAGAAAAGCAAGCAATTAGATCATCAAGTCAAAAAACATATCACAGCAAAGAATTGCCAAGTAGTGGTACGGGCACACGAGTACAGTAAAATAAAGTGATACTGTACATACTGTATAGAACCCGAATAACATAGCGAACGGGAACCAAGGTTTGCGAACAAGGGTCTTATGCTTCTTCTTTGGCACGGCAAATGGGAAAAGGGAGAAATCATGCTTAGGCTTGGGCGGAAACAAGGGCAAGCCGAAATATGAGAGAGAACCAAAAAAAAACAACGAGCGGAAAGTGGGATGGGGCATGATGGTGATGATTTGAGGATTGGCGTTGGACATTAGGAAGCCATGGCATGGTAATTTTATGGCGCACTGGGAAATTTCCGGCGGCAAAGCAGAAAAATGCACATTGCAGACCGGGTAATGCGGTCTATCTGCCAACCTGCCTGTCTGGTCATATCGAGTCTGTCTTGTGTTTGCGTGTGTGCGTGTGTGTCCCACCGGGTGCTTTTGATGATGGTCAGATATCAGTCGTACGTAGATTGCATATCGGGCCATGCCTTCAGGGCCCCCTATCTCTCTCTCTCTTTTGTTTACTGTGCCGAGCTTTACTCCGTGATGCATCCAATGCCAATTGCTAGACTTTCTTACTCCTTTTCTGACTTTCTACTTTTTTATTATTTTTTATCATTTTTTCGAAAAAGGATGGCGACGATTTGGCGGATGTTGTAAGACATGCAGAATGGAAGAATATAGTTATGCACAGCTGAAAATGATAAAAAAAAAAAAGAAAAAAGGACTCGCGATATACGCATTACAGAATTGAATATGAGCAGCAGCAGCATGAACATTGGGACGAGACATGGCATGGCATGGCACGGCAGCGGGAACGATCAAGGCGATTGAGATTGAGGGAGATCATCAAGAAAAAGGAAAGAAACAAAAGAAAAGAAACGACGGAAATAAAGCCCAATCGCAGAACTTCCAAAGTGTGGCGAGTGCATTGCACTGTCAAACAGATAGTTACAAGTCCGTGAGTATCAATATTAATCCTGGGATTGACCATTGCTTATGTCCTTGTTCCATGTCAATGTCCATGTTTTACCCCCCCATGTTCATTTCGTCTCACATATCCGAGAAATACTTCTGTTCTTCAGATTCCCCCTTTTTTTACCTCTCCTCATGCAATTGTCTTTTTCCTTCTTCTTCTGCCTTCTGCATTCAAGTGATCTGATCTGATCTGAGGACGCGATAACTGCGGCAGTTTACAGCGAGTACACGTACAATCCTTGACCTCCTTGCATGTCGGGGGGAAGCAAGAGATGCTTTGAAGGGCATGTACTCCGTACTCAATCTGGTAGGTAGCAGTATGTAGCAGTAGCAGTGACTTGTGGAGAATTGGAGGACAGCAGATGGGGTGTGGGCAAGCCATAGTAACTGCTACCGTGCAAGTACATACATACTCTGTGGACACACCATACTGTATACGCTATATTACGCCCTGCTGCTACAAAGAGGAAGGCAACGGAGAAGTGAGCCGTGGAGATTGAGATTGAGATGGGGATGGAGATGGATACGGAATAAAGCCAGTTGTTTTTTGAGATGGAGATCGATTGATCGACTGATCGATTGCAACGAATAACGAAGTGATGGGGTGGCAAGGCTGTAGAGCACAAGCACAAGCAACGGCAACGGTATTGGCATTGGCATTGGCAATGGCAATAGTAGGCCAGTTTGTGCTTCTAGACGGGGCTTAATGGATTGAATCAATGACTCGTAGGCAAGCCTGACTCGCGATATCTGTCGGATTGAAACGAATATCGAGACAGCCGAAAATTGATGCAAACAAAGCGGACAATGGCAACGGCAAAGGGTAGGGGTTAAGGGTAAGGGTAAGTTCAAGCGTAGAAAAACTAGAAGAATCACAGGAGAAATGCAAAAGTGCAAGGCAGTTTTAAAGTGCATTCCTGATGGAGCACATTCGCTGCAACGGCAAAAATCCCTCCCTCTCTCTCAATTATCAACATCCCTCCTTTCGTGTTTTCTTTAAACCTGAACCTCGCAACCTGATGCTCGGCAAATGGTGACCAAAGCAAAAAATTCAGGATTTCGGCGCTCAGCAGACTCAATGGAGGCCAGTCAGCCCAAACAGACAGACGGGCAGCTTATCCGAGCCGGCGGCTGTTGAAAAAAAAAAAAAAAATAAAAATAAAAATGATTGATTCTGATACGGGGATATACGGAGTGATCGTGGCTTGTGCTTGTGCTTGTGCTTGTCTTTTTGTCTTTTCTTCCCTCGTCTTGGGTCCCTCTTTTCTTGTACGTATCTCCCCTTCGTTTTTCCTCGCGGTCAATGGGTACCTTTTCTGATATGTCTACAATATACATGTCTTGTCAGAGTGGCATCTGCCCAGGTCATGGCACTGCTCGATTACGGGGAGAAGTAGAAGAAAAGGGGCAGAGAAAGGCGAGGGTCAAGAGGACATAAATTGGACATAAGACCGTGACACCTTGACAGCTTTGCGTTTTCTTGCTCTGTGAATATCCCTCACTTTTAATCAATTGATGCGGAGGAATTTAGTGGTCATGCTCATTCTGGTTACGATAATGAGGAAGAAGAAGAAGAAGATGATGATGATGGCGAGAGTAAGAATGACGCAGTGAGAACAAGAACTGACGGGCGTGAATTGACATGGTCAGCAATACCGCACGCAGTACTAGAAGCAGAGGCAGATGATATGGCATAGATGGCCGTTTTGATTCTCTGACATCCATTGTAGACGGTGATTATACAGTAGATTTAGATATGGTCAGCGAGACTCGATTGATGCAACAAATACCGAATTGCATCGAGAAGAAATCAGCCTTTTTCTCCTTACAGATCTCGAGCACATATTTTTGTCTTTTGTCTTCTTTTTTTTCATTTCCAATTGTTTTCTTTTCTTCTTTTTTATTTCTTATTTTCACTTTCATATGTACAGTCAGTCAAGTATATATCTTTTTTTTCCCTCTTTTAAACATATTTGATTGCAGGATCTTCCTGGTACTCGCAGCACGTTGCACATAGCGCTTTCACGGCCCACTAAAGCCCATCCATCCATCCATCCATCCAGTCAATCCATCTAATCCATCTCCTTGTCTATATCCATATCCATAATTCATAGCAAATATCCTCCATATCCTTCATATCCCTTCGCCTGTCTGTCTTGTCTCATCTTGTCAATCCACTATAATCTTCGGCTACGCTGCTTTCATCGTGCATGTCCATGTTCCCAGATTCATCTTCTTAAAAGAACTACTTTGCCTATTATCTGGCAGAAGAAAGTGAAGAAGGGGAAGACAAGAAACCAAAGAGGAAGAAGAAGAGGAAGATTTATGAAAGACTCTAACTTGGTTGAAAATACACTCGTCGCCCTGCATTCTTCTATCCCCTAAACCTTTCCCTCTCCTCTCCCCTCTTCTCCCCTCCCCTTTCATTCTCATTTACTGTGTACTATCAGTTCACGGACGGCTTTTTGGGAGTGCTTGTACTGGCAGTCTCCCTCCCTCTTTCTACGTCTCGTCTGACCTGTCTGACCTGTCTGGCTTGTCTGCTTGACTGACTGACTGACTGACAGCAGTCACCAATACCCACAGCCACACCCAAATTCGACCATACCATACACGTCTCATAATCTTGGTCAAATCATACATATCGCATCGCATCGCATTGCATCGCACCTTGTCATTCTCATCATTTCTGTCCGGAGTTTTCTCCTCTCACGAAGAAAAAAAAAAATAAAAAAAAGGAAGGACGAGAAATTGCATATATACATACCACGCATTTATATATATATTCACGCATATACCTCCCTTATCGTCGTCTGTACGTCGTACGGTGGGCGTGCATTCATAAATCGCCATACCCATACGCCTAGCAGACGTTTGAAGATATACGACTTTCAACGTGCGATCAGCGATTAACGATCAACGATCTACGCTCAACGTCTAATGACCATCAACATTAGCATCAACAACGACAGCTACAGCAACTATTAAGGCGAACAGATTCAGAAATAAAAGGATTATACCACTGCAGCAATGGACAACGGGACGAGAAGACCTAGTCTCCTGGCCTATGGCCGCCAGCAGAGTTCCAGATCGCCGCGGGGGAGCGCCAGTTCACAAGGCGGTGCCTCACGACCAGGCGAGCCTTTCAGCCCGATGGACTACGCTTCAGCAGTCAGAGGTAGTCCAGCAACTACCCCAATGGAAGAGATAACTACTCCCGGTGCCTCAGCCGGCTACTCAAATCCAGGCAGTCCCACTGCCTCAACCTACTTCAGTCGTCCCTCTGCGCCATCTAACATCAGACGGCCGAGTTATCAGAGCAGTAACGCATATCAACATCAAAATACTCAACAGAGCACTTCTGCTTCACATGCTTATCCAAAGTATTCAACTCAACGCTCTTATCCCGCTCAATCCCCTGGCGCTACACACCCGCCTGCTCCAATACGTTCTTACACCGGCTCCTCGTTCATGACTCGTTCTTCGACTCCATTGGGACAAGTGATGGCCGCACGTCGGCCCAGCGGCGCTACTAGCTCTCTCGCTAACCCTAATGGCGGGCCTAGCGGCAGCAACAGCAACGTCAACGTCAACAGCAGCAATCTCAGCAATCCCAGCGTCAGCAGCAATAGCAGCAGCAGCAGCAATGGCAGCAACGGCACCTCTTCTCAACAGCCTACTCACAATTCAGCTCCGCGAAGTGACTTATCAGAAGACATCCAGGCTAAAATGAAAGCTTTTTCCCTCTCACGCCGTCCCGCCGGCCCGCCTAGTATCAGGACCGTCCCTGGCGCTTTACCCAAATTGGGCAATGTGTCTCATTCACCTACTAACCCGGCAGTAAGCCACCCCAATGCCAACAGCATTGCAGTTGCCACTGTCAACAATGGCACTATCCAGCCTACGGCAGGGGCCCCTCCTGCCCCCGGCAACGGGAGACTACCGCTCTCAAAACCGTCCGGTGCGAACGTCGCTATGGGTGCTGCAGCCGTGACTGCCGCAAAAATGAGGCCACCGTTAGGTCGTGGTCCAATGTCTGGTACTGGTCCTGGGCCAAGTCCTGCTTCGTCAATGCGTGGGCCACCTAAGATGCCTTTTGCAGGTGGCACGGCGGGGAATCGAGGCCCGACGATGCCTGCGGGTGGTGGGCTTGCTGCGAAGAGAGGTATTGGGTTTAAGTTGAGTGATACTGCTGGCGGTAACGGTGGGGGTTCGCCTGCGGCGGGTGCCGCCGCCGCTGGAGGTGCGTCGGGGAGCGGTAGCGGTGGTGGGTTGCAGAGAAGGAATAAACCGATGTCATTGCCCGGAATGGGTGCAGGTGGTTCCCCGTCTTCCAATTCGAAACAAGGTGGTTCTGTGGCGTCGAATGGTGGTGCTGGTGGAAGCGGTGCGTCGAATGGGTCTGCAGTTGACAACGCATTCTCGAAGTATTCTGAGGTGGTGGATACCAGTCGAGGTACCTTGAACTTCAAAAATAAGGCTATCATTCACGGCGGGGGTATTGATTTTTCAAGTGGGCGGAGTTTCAGTATCTCATTGGATGAGGTTGAAATGTTGGATGAGCTAGGTAAAGGAAACTACGGCACTGTCTACAAGGTCAGGCATGCTAGGCCTAGGCTACGACGTCCTGGTCAAGGAATTCGGGGTACAAGTTCGACTCATTCCAGCGGTGGTGCATCCTCATCTTCAAGCGGGACGCCTACTCAGACACCACCGGCTTTGTCAGAAGAAGAAGAGAAAGTGGCATTGAAGGAGCTGCAGGAGAGAAAAATGCATCTGTCGAATGTGATCATGGCAATGAAGGAGATCAGACTTGAATTGGATGAATCGAAGTTCACATCTATCGTCATGGAGTTGGATATCTTGCATCGCTGCGTTTCGCCCTTCATTATCGACTTTTACGGTGCTTTCTTCCAGGAAGGTGCTGTATATATCTGTGTCGAATACATGGATGGTGGTTCTGTCGAGAAGTTGTATGATGGGGGCATTCCAGAGAATATCTTGCGCAAGATTACCCTATCGACGGTCATGGGTCTCAAGTCTCTCAAGGATGAACACAACATTATCCATCGCGACGTCAAGCCTACGAATATCCTGACCAATACCCGTGGTCAGATCAAGATTTGTGACTTTGGTGTTTCTGGTAATCTCGTCGCTAGTATCGCGAAGACCAATATCGGATGCCAGAGCTATATGGCTCCCGAGCGAATTGCAGGTGGAGCCGCCATGAGTGGTGCTGGAAAGGGAACTTACTCCGTGCAAAGCGATGTGTGGAGTTTAGGCTTGACCGTTATTGAGTGTGCAATGGGAAGATACCCTTATCCGCCCGAGACTTCTACGAACATTTTCAGTCAATTGAACGCGATTGTCAATGGTGATCCACCAGAATTGCCCAAGACATACTCGCAAGAAGCACAGGACTTTGTCCGAAGCTGCCTCAATAAGAATGCGGACCTGAGACCGACTTACAACATGATGCTAAGACATCCTTGGCTGTCGGTACTACTACAGCCACCCTCCGCGCCACCAACATCCTCGTCGACAACGGAGAGTGGTGCGATGACTTCCCCGTTCGCTGATCTGGGATCATCATCATCGCTCCATAACGCCACAAGCTCACAATCTTCTAGCGTATCATCGGCGGTTTCTTCACAGTTCACCACCCCTTCGCCGTCAGATGATGGTATCACGCCCCTGACACCTCCCAACCTGGCTGACCACACCGCCGGCAACGGCAAGGCTCCCACTTCATCAATCTACCAAGTCTCATCCAACGCCTCCTCTGCTTCTTCTACCGACTCTTCATCAACAGCAACCGCAGCAAAACATATAGCTATTCCCAAACAAATCAAGCCTGAGACTGCATCTCCACCTACACCCCCAACTATCGACACGGCCGACGAAGAAGTTGCTATCTGGGTCCGCACTGCCCTTGATCGCCGTGCTGCTGCTAGATCAAGCAATGCTCCGTCTCCGTCATCAACTACGTTCTTGTCGAACGGCACACCAGTGCTGAACAGTGAGCCGTCGAGTACAACGTCTTCTGGTGGTATGACTGCCGAGTCAGCAATCGCTGCAGCTAAGATGTCTCATGCAGCACATTCAAGGGCGTCGCAGGCGCAGTCTAAGAGACCTGCGTTGCATGCTGTTGCACTTGATCAGGTGCCAGGGACGAAGGGCAAGGGAGGCAGGATGAATTATGAAGGGCTAGGAGGGATTTTCTAATTCTTCTACTTCCTCTGTCTGGATTCCACTTCTGTCTTCCTCAATCATTCCTTTTTCCTTTTGTTTTTTTCATTTCTTATTTTGCTTTGAGTTAAATGGAGGAGAAAAGGGAAGATCGAGATGAATCCCTGATGATACATAAATTTGACCATTGACGAGTCGCGTTTTGTTTCTTTTCTTTTGTTTTCCCGTGGCATATCGGATTGCCACTGTTTTGAGGTTTCTTTTGTCAAATTCTTATTTTCTTGCTTGTCATTACCTCTCTATGCTTGCATTTGGCTACGCACCGCCTCTTGCCAACGTCTCTTGTCTATTTTGAACGAAGTCTCAGTACAAATTTGAAAGGAGACAGGGTGGGATAAAGAAAGGACGAAATGGAAGAGAATGAAGAAGAAAATGTCCCACCTCCCCAAGTCTCTATAGCATTTCGGTTCTTTGTTGCTCTCTTCAACATGTTTGTGTCTTCCTACTTTATTTTATACAAATGTCAATTCCCGAAGCATGACCGTTGTCTAGCTTTATGACTTTTTCTCTCTGGCGCCCACAATGAGCATCACTTGCTCACTCTAATCCAATAAACTCGCCCGGCTGGCAATTGACTTTCTACATATTTTTTTTTCCTCCAAGACACAATTACTTGCTCGTACCCTGTATCTTCCAATTTTCTTGCATTCATGTGGCTTGCTTTGTCTTTAGGTACTCCAAAGTACTCAATACTTCCTTGATAACGCCGTGCACTGCAGTACACGCAGATACTCAGCAAGCCTAACGATCTGCTCAGAACAAACTCTTTTCAGAAAGACAGATTAAACAAGATAAAACAAGAAAGCATGTGAATTGCCACTAATTGGCACTTTTCCCCTTTTCTTCTCGATCCGTTTCTTGCATGGGCATTGGATGAAATCTGCATATTGCATGTGCCTTGTTCCTTTGCCTTCGTCGCTCAGCCTAGGAATCAGCTCTATGTCTCCTTACATGAATACAGGCAACAAAAAGTAAGAAAGAAAAAAAAAGATAAAAAAGAAATTGAATTTGCATCATCCGTGAATCGAACACGGGCCTCATCGATGGCAACGATGAATTCTACCACTAGACCAATGATGCTTGTTATTGCTTTTTGGGCTGTTATTGTGCTGAAGAGGTAATGCTTCGTGAAGCTCAATTGACGCGCTAAACGCCAATTAAGTTGAGCCATTTATAGCCGCGATAAGCGCGGACTCGGTCGCTTATTGGCGGCCCTCGCCATCGGCCGAATACGACGACGACGACGACGACGACGAAGGTGAGCACGACGATGCACGCTGAACTACGACGTGTGGACGATGGACGACGACAAGAGAGTGAAATATACAAGAAAGACCCGGGATCAAGGGGCAGAAGAAGCGATAGGGACAATGGCCCGCTGAGCATCCACCGAGATATCAGATCTATCTCCGCATCTGCCTGCCTTGACCCCCGAAGTTGTGCCTCATACGGCCTCAATTGGACGCATATCACATTTTGCCCTCTTTCGAGTTTTTTTGCAATCCCCGCATACTTGTGTAAAAGGCATTTCCCGGTGGATATACCAGCCAAGCAATTTGTTTCGAAGAGAACCATCGCATCGCATTCCCTTTCCTCGTCAATTGACCCTTTGGCATCTCCAGGGTCCGGTGGAGTGGCGGACAGATTTTGGTTGTCCCTACAAGGCAGTGCTCCCCGCATCCTAGTCCTTGGCTTGTGATAATAGAGTTATCGCAAGGTCCAGCTCTGTGAGGGGCAGAAAACTGATAAGGTCACCATTGTGCGACGAGATAGCACACGACATCTGTGCGCCGCTGCCGCTGGAATATATCAGAGAGAAAAAGCCGCAATCGGCGACTTACTCTGTTTTCGCTGGTCAATTAACCTTTGTCTATCCCCAATCATCTTTCGAAGCGGGCTGGGAGATAGCCTGGTTTGAATGAATTTGGCTCGGGTGATTCGTCGGTGTCAAATCTATCGCGGTATATCAAGCCTTATCGGCGCGACAAGGATGGCTCCAGGGATCACTGAGGAAGCGGGTGCAATTGACCGCCATGATGATTCAGTCAACGGAAATGATGCGCATGACGCTCAAACGCCGGGTAAGTCATGTTTATTTCGCCTTCTTTGTCGCGTTATGGGTGAGGTCCAGTTGGAGGAGGGAACGGATTCCTAAATGTGACTTCTCAAAGGAGACCGAGAGATAGCATGATAAAGACGCCTTTTGGACGATTGCAATCCCGGATATCATGGACGATGAAGGTGAAGTATCATGCACAATGATGAAAGAACGTCTGGCTAATCAGTTGACTTAGATACCCCCAATGGTCAATCTAGTAATCAGCAAAACCAATCAATGGAGTCCAGCCTGCATATCGACACTTCGAGTAGCGGTGCAAACGCACGATTTCAGTATCCAGCTAGTGCTGGAAGGGCGCCGTCAGTATTGACGCCGCAGCAAACGCTATCTCCTTCACCGTTGAACGCTGTTAAAAGGTCACCATCTCGCTCGCATTCGACAGAAGTCCAGACACCGATTAACCCTGGTCATCGTCATCACCATCATCACCATCACAACAGACCACCTCTTTTTGCCCAGGTATCAGATTGGTATCAACAGGAGATGTCTCACATGCAAACCTTGGAGAAAAGACGAGCTGCAGCGGCCATGTCTGCTCCTGAAGAAAGTGCCGTCGTCGACTTTCAATCTTCTCTAGAAAGACTCGGGAGGATCCTTGAAGATTACGCCATCGCAACGGACGCTAATGCCGCAAGTGCACGTCGACACAGATCTTTGTCCGCCACTCGGCGCAAGGGATTGCAGAAGGGTTCCGGTTCAGACACCGAGTACGATGAGGGATATGTCCCCAGTGCCGACGCATTTTTGGATAACACAAAGACCTTGTCTTATTCAGGCGGCGAGGTCAGCAAAGAAACCAACAGTGATGGAACTCCTGCAGGAGCATGGGACATTTTCAAAACAGAGATTGTGCGCCTCACTCATACCTTGAGGCTCAAGGGCTGGAGACGACTACCATTGGATGCTGCCCCAGAGATTGAAGTTGTTCGTTTGAGTGGTGCTTTGACAAATGCCGTTTACGTTGTTTCACCACCCAAAAATATACGTGAAGTAACTTCCACAGGCCTGCGCCCCCCAAAGACTCCTCCAGCGTGAGTAGATCAAATTCCATATAACATGAGCAAAACAGAACTGACGTCTAATTATCAGGAAACTTTTGCTTCGTATCTATGGCCCTCAGGTCGAGCATCTCATTGACCGAGAGAAAGAGCTGGGAATCTTGCGCCGTCTAGGAAAGCAGAATATTGGTCCAAAGGTTTTAGGAACATTCAACAATGGTCGTTTTGAGCAGTTCTTCGAGGCACGACCTCTCACCCTGCGAGAAATGCGTTCGGCAGATATGTCGAAGAATATTGCAAAGCGTATGAGAGAGCTTCACGACGGAATCGAACTTCTTACCGAGGAACGACGTGCTGGGCCGAATGTGTGGCACAATTGGGATAAGTGGCTTGATCGTCTGGGCAAAGTTGCAACATGGCTTGACAGCCAGTTAGCCTCACCCGACAACGAACGGCTAAGCGTTCAAAATTCCTGGAGACGGCGTGGGTATGTCTTTGGTGCCCCGTGGCCACAATTCAAAGAAGCACTTCAGAGGTATCGGGAATTCGTAAATACCTGTTCAGGCGGTGACGGTGAAATCAAACGTCGTCTTATTTTCGCTCACAATGATGTGAGTCCAACTCCCTTGCATATGCAAGTCAATTGCCTGGAATGCGCTACTGACGTTGTTAGACCCAATACGGAAACATCTTACGCATGATACCTACACATCAATCGCCCCTCCTACTTCCAGCGAATGAGCATAAACAACTCGTCGTCATTGATTTTGAATATGCTTCACCTAACGTTCGAGGACTAGAATTCGCCAATCACTTTGTATGCATACCAATATCCCAGTCGTTCTTCAAAACATGCATATACCCCTTAATCACTGGCAAGCACGGCGCGCTAACTCAAAAAAACCTCCCATCTAGACCGAATGGTGTTACAACTATCATGACGAAAAAGCCCCCTGGCGCTGCAACATTGAAAACTACCCCAAGCCAGAGGAACAAGCCCGCTTCATACGCGCATACCTCACACACAGGAACTACACCCCGGGCACTGTCGCAACATGCACTGAAGCCTCTGGAATACCAATGATTTCAGCTAGTCACCCTTCAAGATCGCCGCACATCCCGCCCCTTGTGCTTGACGATGATCCAGCGGCTCAAACGAAATTGACAGTTAACACGGACTCAATTGATGCAGATACAATGCGGTTGATGAGGGATACAAGGCTATGGAGAGCCGCGAATTCCGCACAGTGGTCCGCTTGGGGCGTTGTCCAAGCTAAAATTCCTGAGCTTGAAGACGGAGGTCCCTTGCAAGTGCAAGAAAAGACTACCGAAGAGGAGACTCTGGGAGAGAGTTGCGAGACCGAGGTTGTCAAGGGGGAGAGCAAGGAGGCCCCTGCGGAAGAGGCAGAGGAGTTCGATTATCTAGCCTACGCCCAGGATCGTGCCCTCTTTTTCTGGGCTGATCTTTATGCATTGGGGATCGTGAAAAAGGAGGAGCTTCCTGTCGATATGATTGATCGAATTGAAGCGAAAGTCATTGAGTATTAGTTGATTTCCATTTCATAGCATCAATAGCAAGAGCATCATGGTTCATTTTTCAACGCTCTTCCATCTTTCGCCGAGACGATGAAGGTTGCGAATATCATGCACACGTTTGGGAAGCTATATGCGAACCTGATTCAATCCCGCGTATGACTTCCCTAATCAACAGAGTTTGCCGGCACCATATGTCCTGGCAACGTTGATGAATAGAAATCACCGTTACCTCGAGCCACAAGTACCCCATTGCCCGGCTGTGAGAATGACAGGGAGATGATATCTCACAAACTTTCTCATAACTCTCCAATCAATGCTCTACACATGATTCCACTATGACGGATGTGCTTTCGTATGTGCAAACAGCCGTGATCTACACTCAGCATAAGCCAAACGGATTGATTTCTTCTCAATAGGCAAGCTCTAATCCTCCTCTTGGTTCGTTTTCAAGGATATCGATATTATATAGAACAACTCATGGTAATAAAACTAGTCAATTCGGCAGACAGGGCGAACAGGCAGCCCACGTGAGAGATACCTGTGCAAACAGACTAAGTTTGGAACTCTTCAAAAGTGCCCCAACAATCCTGTACGAACTGCCTTTGACGTACGGCCTTTACCTGAGTAGATGGTAGATGAAATCCCCCAATCACAAATTCAGCTGAGTGCATATGACGCTTAGATTAGGGTGCTCATATCATAGCATAAGCTGATCAAAGAGTCACCAGCTGGTTTCTGGACCGTTACAAAGTGTATAAAATCTCCCAACTTCTGGAAAGTTGTTCAACCGTCGAACATTTCTGCAGCATGGGTAATTAAGAAGTTGCTGAGATGTTGGTGAGCATGTTAACCTTGCAATATTGGCCTGCTGAAAGACTATTGCATGCTGATCCCTTAAAGCATTGTTTGATATATGGTTGATAGATCATTTTGTCTGTCGAGCGGCTTTGAGGGATCTCCTAACCCCAATTCTCCGTTGTGTCTCTTGCTTTGCGCTCTCAATCCAGTCCCTATACGCATCTTCACCCTGCTGACACTTCTGTCGAGTCACTCCCTTCAACATCTCAGAGATGAACCCCACGAAATTGTGCCGACGCAAGGTGTTCTCCCATTCCCAGTTCTGACGCTTGACCTGCTGGGCTTGCAGCTGATCGACGTCCCCTACCTCTTGTGCTGTGAGACGCAGGTCTCTGCAGACAGCCATGAGATTGAAACGGATTTCTCCATCCGGATACCGACCTATCCGGCGTTGGAGCACATCCATCACTTTTTCGGGAAACGTTTCCGCGGCGCATTCTCCGTGTGAGATTGGATATGGCTGTAGGCCGTCAAGCTCATACAATTTACCGTTGAAAGGTGTGTAGGCGATGAAGTGGTAAGTCTCAGAGTCCTCCTCAGAGACAGGGCCTCTGTCGGTTTCATCCACAAAGGGAGAAGCACGAGCAAACGTGTTGTGAGTGCTGCGAATTTTGTCGGAGTTGCTGAGAGCTTCGCCACGGATATCCGCGGGAAACCCAGTGGTGAAGTCCTTGAACTCGCGAAGGTCTGATCCAATGTCAATTCCACCATGACCCCTGTCTTCAGTGCAGCGCGAGTCTTGGTTCATGATGACCGAAAGGATGGCCTGCGTTCCGCACGCATTTTGGATAGTTTGTGCAGCAAAGAAGAGGCCGCTTTCAATAGCTTCGGGGTCATATGTGCCGTCCTGAGGAGCATCCCCACGGCCCTGCGTTGCAGAACTGAGCCATTTGAAGAGGAATATGACACCGTAGACAGTACTGGACGGCAGGTTAGTCATAGAACCGTCATAGCCACCGTGATTGATGATGTACAAACAGACCCTAATGATCGAAGCTGGCCAGGATCCAGCGACACTAGTTCCTCAAATTGCACATCCCGCACCCCCAGGTCTTCAATGAGAGACGTAAAGACCCCCTGTCCAGAGCGTTAGCAAGCCGTCGCCGTGTGCAAAAAACGTGTTCGCATGGTATATATATATTGGAAAAAAGAGCAAAAAAACCACCATAGCTAGCCAAAGAGAACAAACCCGCAGATCGACGATCACCACGACGGGACAAAAAGAGACCCAGAAGCAAGCGTACATACCTCATCCGACTCAATAGTGCTCCAACCGGCCAGATCAGCCATGATTTCACCAAGAACGAGCTAGTTAACGTCTTCTGCCCTTCTAATGGAAGCTGTTGCGGATCTGCCAGTTCTCGTGTGAGGCGCTTGATGGTGCCAGCCTACGTGTCGAACGAGCCCAAGCTCCCCTACCGTCTTGTCAGAGGTCAGCGATCATCGTCAGCTCAGTGCTCGAACAAACGCGTGGAGTTCGGGCGGGTCCAAGCGGGCGGACGGTATTAGGGTGGACGGGCAGATGGACGGGGGGCCCCGGTATATGCCCATCACGTGGCGGCCCTGTAAGACCTACCTACGGGCTACCTACCTATTGGAGGCAGCTATGTAATAGTACCTGCCTACCTAACCTATCCATTTAATGGGCCCGCTCTCCAGGGATGCCAGGGATGGGGCCGGGGAAGGGCATAGCGGAGTGGACGATGTCAGGGGCCAGACGAACCCCTGAATATGCTGGAAATTCCACTGTACTGGCCTAGGTTAAAGGGACGTATCCACGGGTGCACTGCTCATGGCTACAGGGAAAAGGAGCGATAATAATACGAGATCATCGTTTTGCCGGAGATATCTTTGCAATTCAGGGAGAGAATGGCATTCTGGAACTGCTAGTACGCACCCGTACACGCTGGGTGTATGCATGACCATGTATGTCAATCAAGGAAAAGAAGGGGGAATTTGGGCGGGGTAACATGAACGGGAAAATACA
>AZGZ01000010.1:320426-331804 GCA_001636715.1 Ascosphaera apis ARSEF 7405 | reverse complement strand
CTGTCATGGCTTATACAAAATTTGGGGATTCATCATACATCAGCAAAAATTGCTATATACCAGGCTATCAGTATGCCAACCAACAATCCAATTGTGTGCAGCTCCAGAATGTCGGCCAAGCTTATCATAATTATCAGATTTGGCTCAATGGGTGGAATGGTATAGCTTCGCAGCCGTCAGATTTGAAGAGGCGTCCGCCTCCAACTGGTTTCTTCATGGAAAACACAACTGTTTATGGGGCATGGCTTGATAATCCATCCGACCTAAAGCATGAAGATACGACAAATCGTTTGATTAACAGAGTCACCTACGCCTTTCCGCACCCAGCAGTAGCTATTGCAGCTGTGGATCCTGCAAACAAAATTCGGCAGCCTTCTTTTTTCGGCAATTCTTCCAAGTTTGATCTCGAGGCAGCAGTCGCTTCGCCAATCATGAATGTTCTATGTGCTAGCGTTAGTGAAGCGGAGTTGTCGCCATTGGTGTACAGCAAGTGGTTACCAAAGGGTCATCACTTCAATGAAAGTGAGTTCTCATTGAGGACTGGACATGAGGTAGCTGCGCAGTTATATGAAGTGCCCAACAAGAAGCATCCTGATGCTCCCTACTCGATCAACTTGACGAACTCGACGAAAATTGATTCCTTATTTGGGTGGGATAATACCACACAACACCTGAGGCCCATTTTTGGCACTTTTCCGACACCCAATCAAACGTTGGTCAACGTCTATCATTATGGGTTTGATGGTGTGTATATACTCGTCGGTGTTCCCGAGGAATTACAGAGGGTAGGTTCACCATACGTTATGTGCAAGCTTAAAGCAGGTTTAGGTGGACGATGTTCCACAAAATACCATGCTGAATTCAGTGGAGGAATTCTTTCCGCAGCTTGTGACAAAGGTGATCTCGCAAATGATGGACCTGATGTAGATGAATTGATCTGGGATAATGACTGGGCTGATTTTGCAAGCACTTGGGTTGAGGCCACCAGTCTCGGGGTGGGACTCTTAGGTGAACCTGCTGCAAGTGCAGGCGCTCTCACTCACTTCATACCCGATTCTCCATTGCATCCGCTACCCGCGGATCGGCCTTCGATAGCTGAGGCACTTGCCGTCATGGCTGGGTCGACATTATTGACGGCGTCTGTCAATGTTACGACTGATACAAAAAGGGATCCCCCCTGGCCTCTGAAACAACAGTTCAGGTCGCGTCTGCGCGGAACCATCATACAATCTGGTGGACAGACGCAAGGTTGGCAGAACGCACTCTTTGCCTCATTGGTCACCGTCTGTCTCATCAGCCTGCTTTGCTGTTGCTTCCTTGTCGTTGAATTGTTTCCATTTCATATCACCGATTTCACGGAGCCGGAGAATATGTTTACTCTTGCGATGAACAGTCCACCAACTGAACGCCTAGAGGGGTCCTGCGGCGCTGGCCCAAGCAACGCTCAATTGAGAGCAGAATGGAAGATCGATTTCGAAGAAGAGGCACAGCATTACTACATCAGGCCTTGGAATGAAAAGGTCCTCATCGGCCAAGTGGGTCCAGGGGCAAGTACAACAACGCTCCCACGGCCCAAATTCAGTCGAGAGTTCGAGAAATTGCAGAGCCGAACAACCTTTGGGGTTTCAAGATCCTCGATTCATTGAAAGCGATCGGTTGACATATGTGGTTCATCAGTGTTGTCCACCGTTGCACATGATGATTTTGAATTACTTCTCATTTGCATATATATGGGTATCAGACAGTGAATAGCAATTAACTCAAATGTTCATACATAGAGTACCAGCAACATATAACCATTTTCGCTCTTCAATTCGACAGATATTAGCACACTCCCAAAACCATGACTCCATAATATCGTCAAAAATAACAGCAAAGGGAGCACACCATTGAGGGCCATACCCAAACAGTTGGATATTTACAACCACGGAGCCCAGCCAACATACATGTGGGCCAAATTCTTGGTACTCGTGGCTTGCATGATAAGCTCATCTACCTGACCTCCGACTGATAAGGGAACCGATTCTCCAGGTAAAAGACCGCGTAGTTTGTTCTGGACGGAGACTAGCATTCCCTGGGCCGTGGTAGGAACCTTCATCGTAACTTTGTGTTTTGGACTTTGAAATTCTGTTGTTGGATCATGCACGAATGTCTCGAGGATGGGCATGAGCCAGTCCTCGCTTTGCCTTAGTACTGAAAGGGTGAT
Organism: Ascosphaera apis ARSEF 7405; assembly: GCA_001636715.1. NCBI lineage: Eukaryota > Fungi > Ascomycota > Eurotiomycetes > Onygenales > Ascosphaeraceae > Ascosphaera > Ascosphaera apis. The sequence goes on along the minus strand of AZGZ01000010.1, from coordinate 329,598 downwards.
TTCACAGGTACGACGGAACGGTCCGTTATAGCCACAGACTCCAAATGCATCCACCATATTATGGGTGAGGCGGAAAGGCACTCGCTCGGGAACGTGAAGCGTCAATCCCATATCAAACAGACAATTGAAATCGACATGAAGGACGGCACCATTGGCCTCCTCAAACAGTATGTTTTCACCATGTCGATCTCCTAGTCCGAGACAGTGGCCGACCATTGACATTACAGCGCAAGTTCGCGTATAGCGTAATCTGGCAGCAAACCAAGACCCGGGTTCGGGGAACGCCTCAAGGAACCATTCATGGAAAACAGGTGGATATTTTCGTAGGACCTTGTTAGTGAATGCCTCGACCTTAGAGCTTTCTGACGTCGTATCAGCTAGATCACGCTGAATTTGACCCCAATCTAATGTTATACCCCGATCTCCCAGTAATTTAACGATGAGATCCTTAAGAGTTCTGAAATTATTGACCCATTCAATGAGACCAGAATCTTCATTCAGTGGTGTCACTGCATAAGTCTTGATGTATAGCTGCCGCGAAGTAGAATCCGTGTCTTTCTTCAAAAATCTGTTGATCATCCGGTTAAATTCCATGAGACGTTCGTCTTTGCGCAGATCCTCCGGCTTGCATAGTAGCCCGTAAATTCGGCCATCAGAGCCCCTGACATTGAGCTTACGAGGTTTCTGTGCTGATCTCAAAATGAGAACTTCATCAGAAATATCGTCAAATGTGACAGGGCCCTGGGGGAACGCACGGAATTTGGCGAAGTAGGCAGCATCATGTACAAGGGGCAAGTTGGGAATAATATTGGTCTCAAACGGGACGACGAGAGAGCATCGTGCAATCGAACGGTCAAACAGAAGGTCTCGACTAAGGCTGGCCCGACTCCTCTTGTCTGAAAGCCGACTTTTCGCATCCTTTCCACATAACCCAACGAGGGCGTCAGAGAGCTTCTGCCCTTCACGTAAGACTTTTGTAATATCTAGCCTTTTATCGCTTATTTCTGGACGCCGACCAGCCTCCTGAATCTCGGAAAAAATGAGCTTGCCTTTCTTGCGTCGGTCAATTGCCTGAGACTTGAGAAGGGGAAGGACGGTCCATAGAGCTTGCTGTATATAGGCAAATGTTGTCTTCATGATAATGCGGCGTAGAACAATGTTCAGTTCCTTGTTTGGATGGCAGATGCGCGCAACAAGTTGAGGAAGGATAGTCAAGAAAAGCACAGTAGGTATTCTGTCAGTGTATTTTTTGACTTGCTCGTTAATAAAGTGAAGTGTCTTGAGCCTCTGCGCCATGATGTGCTTGAAGAAATCTCGACTCAAACCCGACCTGTCGTCATATATCTCATCAAGAGCAGCTGCACTCTCGAACCAGAGAGTGAGAATCTTAGGCAGACTCTGAAAGACATACTTATTGCCATGGGCAAGAGATCTCAGCAGATTTTCGACAACAAGCTTGGAAGCCTCACCGCTGAGGTAAGTAGAGGATTGTTTATCAGGAGACTTGAGCCTCTCTGATTCAAGGATCTTCGCGTAGTGCTTCCCAAGATGGTAATGAGCTTTCTCCCATCGGGGATGAAGACTGATGGCATGTCGGTATTTGCGTGCGATGACCTCCGACTGCGTCTGACCAGCATTATCCAGCCAACGTGCAAGCAGGAGGTGTGCTTTTGCCGAGACTATAGCAGCACCCTTTTGTCTGTCAGCCACAGGTGTGCCGATAGATGTTGCATTGTGTGCAGATACTAATGCACCCGAACTTATAGTTTCCTCCAACATTTGTATGGCCTTTCGGTGGTTACCCTCCGTCCAGAGTAACTTCGCAAATTCCAAGGCAGCTTGAGGCTCATGCAATTTCACGGCGCGCGTAACGGCATTGAAGGCTTCCTCTATATCATTGGCTTTTCTGGCGGAGCGTGCGATCTCCAGCCATACCGAGGCAATACTGGAGTCCTCAAAACCGCGAAGTTGCATTGTCGCCCGACGCAGATTGAGAATATAGCGCTTGTCATAGATACATCCGCCAAGTAAGACCAATTTGCGACTCAGGTTCTCAAAGGTATTTGTCTTTTCGGACCTTGCCACAGTCTCCACCTCTGAGAGAGCATGTAATTTAAGAACACTCTCATGACTTGTTCTGAAAGATGAGACCGTGTTGACGGTAAGCCCCTTGGCAACGGAATGTCGGAGAGACTCAATTTGTGTGATTGCAGCTTCAGTCTCACTTTCTGCGAGCGATCGCAGGACCGATCCAAGCCCAATGGCAAAATCATCGATATGTTTTTCGGCTGCTAGTTCAAGATAACGTGAGAGACGCTTTAGGTCGCCAGATATCCAAGCCGATTCCACTGCCATCGGTAATGTAATTGGCAACGTCTTTTCCGATGATTGGAATGCATCGAATTGGCTAAGCAGAGCAACGTGCTGGCCACGATCTTTGAGGCAATTCAGAAGACCTTCTTGTGCTTTGAAGTCTTCAGGGTCCTGGGCAATCTGCATGCCAAACCAATTCTGAGCCGCAAGCCAGCGTGTTCCTTTCCTCCCTTCTACTACTTGTTGATCAATTTTGAATATGTGGGGGTCAGCAGTGATACCCTCTGCGCCGTCTGGTTCATCTATGTGTGCATAAATCTCTTGTAGACGGGTAAAGAGTGGTACGAGATCCGGCGTATGTTGATCTGGATGGGGCTCTCTCCTTTTCCTGATATGCTTCTCCCAATGGAACAGAGCTCTGGAAAACGAGCGGCATTCAACAGCTCTCGTAGACAAAACTTCTGCTGGTATCTGAGACAGGGAATCCTCAAGCAAGGATAATTGCTGAGTCCTTTTCCTGTGTATTTCTTCACTGCCATCCGTAGGTTTCATCACCAAGTTCGCCATGCCTTTCCTTCTCGCCTGCATCCACCTGGAACAATAATCCATAATATTGAACACGCTTTCACTGCACAGGATAGCATTCTTGCGTTGTTCATGACTATTATCCGGCAGGGGATATTGAAGAACATTGAGCATTTCCGAGATGATCTCACTCCTTGCCCTTGCGTCGCCATTGAGGAATATATTCAAAGCTGCGTACGGCGACAAAAATGCTGCGATCGATATATCCCTTTTTTTGATGATTTTGGAACTGACTTCAAACACCCTAGAATATTTGCTGCCGTCCTTAGGTGACTTTTGAAGCATGTCCAGCACGAAAGCCCTTATCCACGTTGCATGAGAAGTATGAGGAGAGAAAAGTGGATAAGTGCATACTGGACGTGGCGCGGGCGCCTTCTCAATAGTGTAAGTCGAACTCAGCAACGGTGTGAGCAGGTTTCGAACAAATTTGGGAAGATTGAACCATCGTTTGTAGTAGCTGTTTGAGCCCTGTATCTGGGAAGTTGGCACAAAATCCGCATTTTGAAATCCACAGATACTGAGAAAGTTTTGCATTGCCCAGGCGAGGAACCCCTGAGACTCGGCATCTGATGACAGGTATGCGCCCACAAGGACGTTCTGTATGAAAAAGAGCAGGAAATCGCACGTCTCATCAAAATCGTCAAAGTTAGAAAGAACGAGGATATCCTTCTTCTGTCTGACGAACTCCGTTTCATTGGGGTCGACGGCGCCCAAAATACCAAGACATTGAGCAGACAATCCAAGTATCATATCACCGTTTTCGTTGAATTTTGCGCAACAATCCAGAAGGGATCTGATCAACTTGATTTTGAGATTGGTGATGTTTTGACTGGACGAAGTATCAGAAAATTGATGACCAGAGCGCAAAAGGTACCGTAGTAGTTCCTTGAGGGCTTGCTCTACAACAATCGCGTGCTCGTTCCCAAGCCGTCTGATGAAGACAGCAACTATGCGTTCGTTGGTGGCCTCGTTTTCAATGGAAGTATGTCTCTGCAGGGCGGACAACGCAGGGACTGCTTCGAGGGAAGGCAACAGATCGGAGCAGCTCCGTATAGCATCCTGGCGTGACGAGTTGAGCCATTCAAGCAGCTGACGTCCCCGTATCCTGCTGTCTTCTTCCTGGAACAAATCCCAATATTTGATAATGATACAGTAAGTTTGATCCAACAATGACTCAAGTTCTTCCTGCTCTAGGGATCGAATCATCACATCCCATGACATGAAGGCATGATCGCGCAACTCAACCAAATCAAGTGCAGTTCTCAAACAGGCACAGATCTGCAGCAAAGCCGCATTAACATGATTTGGCGCCATGCGAACCATTTCACCAATTGCAAGGATATTTCTTCGCTTCTCGACCATGGACCGGCGATCCTCATTGACGATTTGAGAAAACATCCTGATGATACCGAGAACATGATTTTCAATGAACAAGGCAAGCACGTCTCCTCCTTCAGTTGAACTGGAAGATTTGCGGATTGGTTTCAATGACGAGACTAATGTCAAGGCCGCTAGATATTTACCCCTGGTTTCCTGCGTTGCCTCGCCTAATTCTCTCAGAAGCTCGCAAGTAATCTCAATTCCCTGGATGCTAACCCAATCACTAAGGGTATGAGTCTCTGAGTTGGGTGCCATATCATGAAAGGTCGAGGTTACCAAAGCGTCGTAATCGTCTGATGGTTGGGTGAGCAAGAAAGCAAGAAGAGATGTCAGATTACCGTCCTTTCTGCATATATCAAAGCAAGACATCCGACGGTCAGGGTCAATCATCTCGATGGTTTCATATTTCCTCATAGAAACGAGGTACGGGATGATATGCTCCTGAGCAGAGCTTAAAAAGGCTTCGAAACTCATCGCTGTCAATTCACATAGATGGCTGAGGATTTGTGGACGACTATCTATGTTAACGACTGTTAGTATCGAAACCGTCCTCCAGAATGGTCTGAAGAGTTCAAGAGGGGTCATCTCCAGGACCTCGGCAAGATTGAACAATTCGGAAAACGCAACATCGCTGAGAAAAGAGTTTTCATGTCCAAGCATCTCAACCAGTCTGAGGAGGATAATATTCATCTCCTTATCGCCCGCGACTTCAGCAACTTGCGCCAGAGCGAGAATTGCAGTCTCCTTGAGCGCAATATCTTGATTATCCAGCATGCGCTGGAGGTAATTTAGCGCTGTCATGAAGTTATCACGACGAAGTGTTGGGCTCAGCCTCTTCTGCATGAATGATGAAATCACCCTAGTCCCGGCAACGCGAACCTCTCTAATGGAACTGCGCATGAGCTGAAGGCAAAATTCTCCCAATGAAGATGACTGTAGTATTAAGTGCTCTTCTTTCATGCAGTGTGTTAAAATCTTTTTGATCGTGAATGCGGCAGTGATCCGTGCTTCGACAAAATCGGACAACGTGGGAAGAATTTTCAAAAAGGCCTGTCGAATTTCATCATGTTCTGAGTCGGTCCAGACCGCAAAATCCTTCGTAAACGCAGGAACACCATCACAGATTGAGCAGGTCAAGGGTGAATCAGAAAGATCGTTGGGTGACGGCTCGCTCAAGGTTCCAGCACACATGCAAGAGAGTAGTCCAAGTTGGGTAATGAGCTCGACAGCATCTTCCCCGGTAGTTGGAAGTTCTAGTCTCTCAGAAAACCCCTGGAAATTAGGGTTGGTTGGATTGAGATCCAAGATGAGAGATCCCGCCAGCGCTTTGAAACGTCTTTCGTATAAATTTTCCGATGAGACCGTGCATCGACGCTTTTTTGGCCTTGGGTTATCATCTCTGTCCAGGTCCATTGCATCGTCCTGAGGCTGATCGGTAACGGCTTTTTCGGTGTTTACTGCGGGAGCACCACTAAATTTCTTTAGGAACTGCTTTGCAGATTGCTCAAATTCAAAATCGAGGGTGGAAGTATTGGCTGATAAAAATTGTTGCAAGATTGGAGCGATATCACTCTGTACAGTTGCACTGATGTCGTTAAAAATATGATCGGTATCAGAAAGGTCATCCAGCAAATGTGAAAGGGATTTCTGAAGCCCAACACTTTGTTGAAGCTTAGAATATGACAGCAGATCAATGCAGCATTCAAGATATCGTTCAATTGCCTGTGGAGCAAAAACCTTGATTGACTCCTTTGAAGCACAAGTATCGTAGACTTCTCGTATTTCTTGGAGCAGAGTTTCGACATGCTCTGTGAACTGATTAACATCGCTGCCGACGTCTAAGTCTTCCATGTAGTCGAGTACTGAGTCCCGTAACTGATTGAAATTTCGGAACACTAAAGATATCGGGAGTGCTGATGAGGGCGCCGTGGACGCTGATTCAAAAATGGTTGCAGTGATAGCCCTGAAAATCCAAACACACGCGGTGAACGCATGTGCCGGGGTCTCAAGTGTGCTCACACGATCATAAATCAACTGATTACAGCCAAGCTCTTCTAGAGAGACTAAGAAAGAGCCTGTTCCACTAGGAAAGTCAATGGGCGTTGTCGTGGAACATCCCAATTTCTCGACAGTCGTGAGTATATCTGAAAAGAGCAAAACGTCAGTCAAATGGTGTTCGATACATAATATGCTCAATTCTTCCTCTTACCCTGCAAGCACAGAGACAAGATGTGCAACTCCCTCATGTTACCCCTTTTGCAGACATGCTTCAGAAGAGCTAGCGCGTCATAATGAATATCATCGTCGACCGTGGAGCAGAGCAGCAACAAGACATCACGCACTATCCACTCAGCTAAGGATGCAGTGACATTCTTTCCCAAAATCACAGGATCCGCTGGTGCTGAAAGGGCCTCTGGCTTCATATACGCCACTCTGCTCATAATCCTCAGGCAATCCAACACCTGGCTTGTGAGTTCTTCCCTTTCCGCGGAGCTCTTCAAATCAAACAATGGCTGTACGCCCGCCTTCAAAGAGACACATATTGAATTGATGCCCTCTGCAAGACTCAAAGTCTTACATTCCTGGCTGCTGATGATAGCCAATAACTGAGAAAATGTTTCCCTATTGAGCTGGTGCTGAACACCCTGCTTCTGCGTCAAATGCGGCGCAAGATGCGTTGCGACTAGGGAGGCGGCAGGTTCACGCGCCACAGCCGCATTCCATGAGGGTCGTGTCATGACCGGAGTCAGGCATCTGCTGCGATGACATGAATGGCCCGATGAACGCTTTGCTTTGCTATGCTAGATAGCAGAGCAGACACTACTTGCCGGCCCAAGCAAAGTTATATTTTGTGTGATAGCCTAGATGTTGCTGAACAGGTTGAAGACGCTTACCCCGTGTGCCTGTCCATTGTCCACTGGAAGAAAATCCGAGGTTGAGGTCGCGTCGGTCCCGCGTCAAGGCTGAGAGATTACATAGTGGGGCCAAAGATCTTCCATTCCGGATATCAGACGACATTTCTTACTTTTATCACTCATCACAGCATTGCCGTGAGTATGAGGGTGAACATTGGGCGTTTATGGGGTGAAGATTTCTAAGCAGTGGGAATGGGAAGCTGAAATGAAGACGGTGACTAGAGCTGGCTGAAAATATATCGTCGGACTCACTCTAAGCATCTTCGCCGCTCGCCTGCATCTCGCCACCTGTCTCAATGATATAGAGCTGTTCGCTTGGCTGCTACGTACTGCTGCGCCACTGCATCACAGAGAGTCGAAAAGAAGGACATTATTCCCGCCGTGATTTCACATAAAAAGTGAAGAGCTTGGCTGATGCTTCAGTGACGCAATACTGCGCGAGCGAAAGAGGGAGGGGAACGTATATATACATGCAGTACTTCCTAGGATTGCTATTACTGCTTTCTCTTCTTTTTTTCCACCCGTTCACGAAGCAAGATAAAATCAGGAGGGAAGATCATTTGAAAATGCCTGTCACTGTATACCCAGTCAAGGATCTCCAGGCGAACGTCGTCAAGACATCTCAGGGCCGCCTAAGTTCGCCTCAAGATTTCTTGCAGAATCTGCCTTCGAAGGAGATCAGCTCAACAGCTGGTCAAATCTTCCAAAGCTCTTTTGTTGAAAATTGCCAATCCAAGGGAGCTGGTCAGGGTAACTGCCAGACAGATCTATCTCAAACACCAGTCATCTCATCAGTTCGTGGCAATGGACTAGTTGATACAGTACTAGAAGCATACAACAAGCACCATCATCTGATTCTTCGGCCAGATGATATCTGGACCGCCATCCTCTCCGGCTTCAGCTTCTATGTGAACAAACATTCCGAAGAGCTTAGGTCATATTTCGTGGCTCACGAGGGCCGGAAGCAACTCAACATTCATTGTGGTGGAACAAGACATACTGTCGACTTTGGCAATTTAGCACAACAGTTCACAGATCTCATGCACGAAAATCTTGTCGACAAATCCCTCAAGGAATGGATCTTACCCGACTTTTCAACAACGACAGACAACGATCGACGTGGTTTGCTCCGTGCTTATGATGGCCACATTGAAGAATTATTTCGAATTCGGCATCTTTCTCATGTGCGGTCTTCCCGCCGTGACCCTTCTAGGCGAGCGCGAGGACTGGGTTAAATTGCACCAGAAGCTCGATAAGCTTGGCCAATTCGGCGAAGAAACCGCGACCTGGGCATCCTTACTCGACCCAATCCTCAAACGGTTCATTTTGACATTCGACAGCCCTGACTCTCAAGAAGTCAGTGATTTTTGGAACCGCATCGCCCGCGAAGAATTCGTGGGTAGTGGTTCACCTGAGTTATCTGGATGGATCACGGCTTTCTGTTTCTTCAACCACGAAGGTCGGATTCAGCCTATCCAAAGCTTTGTGGGGACACAGCCATTGGTCCTGGACGGTGTTGAGTACCCTATCATCGCGATCAAGGATATTCCTACGGCATTCGCTACGGTACCGGTGCATCTCAATGATAACGGGGAAGAATTTGATACCGAGATGGTTTCTGGATCCGTCGCGATGAAGTTATCATCTAGTGACGCTTTTAATGCAGGGAATCCAGGGGATCTTACGGCTGTTCAACCACTGTCGGGTTGGGCTATGTACGAGAAGGTGAATAAGAAAGATTCATGAACAACAGATACGATATACCGGCATCAAAACTCGAATAAGCGTATTTAGGCTTTCACATACGGCCATAGGGATTGGAAAACAGGGCTTCCCGTCCGCTCAGCCATACTTAAGCCAATCGCCGGCTGGTTAGTAGTTGGGTGGGTGACCACCAGCGAATCCCAGCTGCTGTATGTTTTTTTTTTTTTTTTTCGACTTTTTCCTTTTTGTCTGATGGACTTCCTCCTGCTCTCGCC
>AZGZ01000010.1:284470-313551 GCA_001636715.1 Ascosphaera apis ARSEF 7405 | reverse complement strand
ACTGAAACATAAAGGGGATGAATCTCAATGAAGGGAAGTTTTGACAATTATTACTATGGGGGGGAGAAAAGAGGAGGGAAGTTGAAGTGATGTGAAGGTATGGGGAATTTCTTTACTTTGATACTGTAATTACAATACATGACAATACTGTAATGTAATATACTCTAAAACTGCATAACTCTGTTCATAACTTACATAATATAGAATTAATGTTATCTTTCACAACTCTCATTCATATCTTACATAATACAGAAATTATGTTCACATATTTCCCTTGAAGAATGAAAAAAAAATAAAAAAATAAAAAAATGACGCTAAGAAAAGAAAAAGTAAAGAGAGAAAAAATTATTAGTGCTATGTACTGAAAGAAGAGGAACAACAAGAAGAAGAAGAAGGAGACAATAAGAGACAAGGAGAAGTCGAGACAGAGACAGAGACAGGAAAGAAAGAAACAGCAAATCACTCACCATGAGCAAGGCAGACAGAGCTATCAAGAAGGACGCTGAGCTCGCTGCTAGAAAGCGCAAACGGAAGCACTCTAAGAATGCGACTGCCACTGCTACAGAGACAGAAACAGAGACAGAGCAACATGACGACAAGACAGAGATTGAATTAAAGAAGAAGAGAAAGAGGAAGGCTGAGCAGGAGGATTCTGACAAGGGGGAGGAAGAGAACAGCGACAGTCAAGAAGAAGTTGAAGAAGAAGAACAAGAACAAGAAGAAACATCAAAATCAACTCAAAATCATGAATCAACTCACCACCAAGACGACGACACCATCGCAAACACCGCCCTCCCTACTGAATCCCGCGAACCTCAAGCTTTCACTGAACTCGGCCTCTCCGACAAAACCATGCAGGCCATCGACGAAATGGGTTTCAAGACCATGACTGAGATCCAGCGCCGTGCTATCCCCCCTTTACTCGCCGGCAGAGACGTTCTCGGTGCAGCGAAGACAGGTTCAGGAAAGACTCTTGGGTTCTTGATCCCCGCCATTGAGATGTTGAGTGCGTTGAGGTTTAAGCCTAGGAATGGTGTGTTTTTAATCTATCCCCCCTTTACATTTTTTTCTCTGTTCAAAAAAAAAAAAAAACAAAATGTTCAGAATAACTAACCGTTTGCCTTTTTCTTTTCAGGAACCGGCGTAATCGTCGTCTCACCCACCCGCGAACTCGCCCTCCAGATCTTCGGCGTCGCGCGCGAACTCATGGCCCACCACTCCCAAACCTACGGCATCGTCATCGGCGGCGCAAACCGTCGCGCGGAGGCAGACAAGCTCGTCAAGGGCGTGAACTTGCTCATCGCCACTCCCGGCCGTCTCCTCGACCATCTCCAGAACACGCAGGGTTTCGTCTTCAAGAATCTCAAAGCGCTAGTCATCGACGAGGCAGACCGGATCCTGGAAGTCGGGTTCGAGGATGAGATGAGGCAGATTGTGCGTATTTTGCCGAGCGAGGAGAGGCAGACGATGTTGTTCTCTGCGACGCAGACTACGAAGGTCGATGATCTCGCGCGTATTTCCCTGAGGCCAGGTCCGTTGTACGTGAACGTTGATCATCGCAAGGAACATTCCACGGTCGAGGGTCTCGAGCAGGGCTACGTCATTTGCGAAGCAGACAAGCGTTTCCTCCTCCTCTTCAGTTTCCTGAAACGCAACCTGAAGAAGAAAATCATCGTCTTCTTCAGTAGTTGCAACTGCGTCAAGTACCACGCCGAACTCCTCAACTACATCGACCTACCCGTCCTCGAACTCCACGGTAAACAGAAACAGCAGAAGAGAACTAATACTTTCTTCGAGTTCTGTAATGCTAAGCAAGGTATCCTGATCTGTACCGACGTCGCTGCTCGTGGTCTCGATATCCCCGCCGTCGACTGGATCGTGCAATTCGACCCGCCCGACGATCCACGCGATTACATCCATCGCGTAGGCCGCACAGCACGAGGCAAGGACGGTAAAGGCCGAAGTCTGATGTTCCTACAACCCCACGAAGTCGGATTCCTCACACACCTCCGTGAAGCGCGCGTCCCCGTCGTTGAATTCGAGTTCCCCGCATCGCGCATCGTTAACGTGCAGAGTCAGTTGGAGAAGTTGATCGGCAAGAATTACTACTTGAATCGCAGCGCGAAGGATGGGTATAGGAGTTATATTCAGGCTTACGCGAGTCATAGTCTTAGGAGCGTGTTTGATGTTAATAAGTTGGATTTGGTTAAGGTTGCGAAGGGGTTCGGTTTTCCCGTGCCGCCTAGGATTGATATACAGTTGGGAGCTGGGTTGAAGGGGGAGAGGAAGGAAGGGGATGGGAGGAGGCATTATGGAGCGCAGCCTGCGAATAAGTATAAGAGGAGAAGGGGGGAGTGAAAAGATTCTTTCCCCCCCCTTTGTTTTTTCTCTTGTCTTTTCTTTTCTTGTTCTCCTTTCCTTTTTTTTCTTGAGAAAAGCAATTTCACTTCAATTCATTTCATCTTTCTTTTTCCTTTCTTTCGCCTGTACTATAGAGAATACATTTCAATGATTTATTTTCCTTCTTCCATCTAAACAATTCATCATGGTGGTGAAAGCATTGATATGATATATATATACAGTGCTACGATGGAGGTGCCCCGGCTTTTCAAACTTCATCAATCCATCAACTCAGGGGTAAAGGAAGAGTAGTCAAGGTGAGTGTAGAAGGAGTCAGGCAGGCAGTCGAGAGTCGATGACTTATTCAAAATTGGTGGATATATTATCTACTCTTTAATATATATATTGAGGAAGCAGCAGCAGGAGTAATCAATACATAAGCAGTGAGGGCCGGTCTGTACGTACATTTGACATAGGAAGTAGCACCATCACCACCATCAACAGCCAAAAGAAAGACAGACAGACAGACACTCTCCCTCCTTTCCTCTCCTTTTACTTTTACTTTTACTTTTTACACCCTCTGAATGGCTGATGGAGTGTGGCAGAAAAAAAAAAGTAAAAAAAAAAAATAAAAAAGTAAAAAATGGGATAATGGAAAATTTGATATCGATGAAAAAAAAAAAAAAAAAAAAGTTTTAATTTATTTTAATTTTTAATTTATTTTTTTTTATTAATTTCTTTTCTTTTTTTTTTTTTATTAAACCAAGTCATATTCCTCTCTCCCTCTCCCTCCCTCTGCCTGTCTTTTAATTTATTTTTTTTTTCTTCCTTCTCTCTCTCAACTCTTATCAACAACTTTTCCCTTTGGCTGTCTCTATCTATTGCTGCCTCTTCATCTTGTTCTTGTTCTGTCTTGTTCTGTCTGCTCTGGCTCCTTCCTCTCTGTTATAGGCATCAGCATCCTTCAACCAGCCAGTCAGTCAGCCTCTAATCTATATCAAATATCCCTCTCAATTCCGTTGTTTCAAACAAATCAGCTGCTATCTCATATCTCGACTGTCGCAACACTCTTAAAACACCTTCTCGCTCAATCAATTACTCCATCAAATACCTACTCATCCAAACAAACAACCAGTCCCAAAGAAAAAAGAAAAAAAGACAGAAACCATGCCTCGCCAACCCTCAGCCGCTTCGCGACGGCGCCAGCAGCAACGCGAAGACCCCTCCTCATCATCCTCCCCTCCTCCCCTCCATCCTTCCCAGCAAATCAACCACCCCCCAAACGAAGTCTTCTATTACGACCACCGCCACCGCGTCATAATCTGCCTCTGGTGCAAATGCGCCATCCTCGACGCCCCCTTCAAAGACCACCTCGGCACCCGCTCCCACAAAACATACCGCCACCTAAACCGCTACGACGAGTTCCGCGCCTACCTCGAAAGCTTCCCCCAGCGCGTGAAAAAGACCGAAGAGATAGTCATCACCCCGGAACCCATACCCGTCGTGCGCGGCCTCAGCGATCCGCTCTATCCATCCTACCAATGCACCTTCGACAGATGCGGCTATGTCGGTATGGGCATCCCGCAGATCAAGGAACACTGTACCACGCGACACGGCTGGACGAACCCGCAGCGGCGGGGGCGGCCGTCGAAGAAGCGCAAGTTGGAGGAGGAGGCGGAGGATGCGGCTGCTGCTGCTGAGAGGAAACGTAAGTTGGAGCAGGATTTGCCTTGGGTTACGGTTGCGAGTCAGCAGTTTTTTCCTAGGGGTAGGGGTTCGCAGCGGTTCAGAGTGTTTACACCTGCGGAGGCTGCTGCGGCGGGGTATTCTCCTTCTGCGGCGTGTGCTACTCCCGCTGATGGGAGTGGGAATGGGAGTGTGAATGTGAATGTAAATTTGAACGGGAGTGGGAGTGATAATGCAATTAATGGTGAGAATATATCTATATAATGATAACCTGCTGCTTTTGTAATTTTGAATGACATTCTTGAGGACGGAACTTGGCTAATCATTTTTTTTCTTTGAATAGGCCCCCAACTGAACAGAGCAAATCCTACAGCTGCAACCACCAATACCACCACCAACTCTGCTTCCACCGGCGCAAATATACATACCACGCACCATAATAATGGATATACCTACCCACAGCCTGAACTCTCCAATCTTGAAGAATATTCATCTCAGGGTATGCCACAGAGACCACCACAATCACAACCACAACCACAGCAGCATCAGCCAGGAAACATGCAGCACGCGCACCCTCAACATCATCAACAGCACCATCAACAACCTCCACAGCCATCACAACAACAACAGCAGCAGCAGCAGGGACAACAAGTTGACTCTCTGGCAGGAGTTGACGAAGAGACTGCACGTCGATTGCTCGCGAATGCATAAATTTGTGAGAAGAGGGCGCTCTTTTTTTTCACACATGTCTTTCTCTTCCCCCCTATTTTTCCCCCTTTCCCTCACGTTATACACTTTTTTACATTCCACGCGCAATTGCATACAGCAAGGGAACTTTTTTCTCGACGAGGGTGAGGGGGGGAAAAGCAGCAGCAACAGCAACAAACAGCAGCAGCGCCAGTCGCAAAAGATCCTTGAGTGCGAACTTCCTCTGCTGGCTGTATGAGATATATATACAGATACACAGATACACATACATACATATACACACGCGTCTCGCGAATGTCATGTCGCGCGCGTTGTTGTGAACGTCGTTGTGCGAGAGACGTTTATTTCCAGTGCCAGGCCATTTTTTTCCTTTCTTGAAACTTCCTCGCATAATGAGCTATAGCGCGGATAAGAGAAAGAAAAAAGAAAGACACACGGCACCCTTCCCTCACTCCCCTGAAACAAGAACGCAAGGAAAACTCGAAAGTCGGAAGAAGGGTCGTTGGGAGAGGGTAATACCTTCGAAAAAGTTAAAAAGACAGCTGCCAGTCCTTCATATATACCCCACCATTTTTTTTTTTCTTCTTCTTTTCACCCGAAGCTTGAATGTATACTTGGTCAAATATACCCAGGTACATATGGACTGGGGTTTGTGCTGGAAGAAGTTCCCATTTCAGCAGGCCGCTAGTGGAGCAGGGCGCGAACAGGGGTGGGTGTTCTCCCCAAGAAGCAAAGAAAAGAGAGATTCGTCGGATAGGATGTTTGATGTCTATATGATGGGAATAGCAGTACATGGCTGCGAAGCTGCAGGATAAGGACTTGCTGCTGCCGCTGCAACTTGACGAAGAGAACTAAGGGGGAAGAAAGAGTGTTGTTTGCTTCGAACAATGACATGCTGCTTGCCTGTCAGTTTGAAATTTTCTTCTTCTTTTCTTCTGCGAGGGAATATCACATCTCTGCATCCGTTTCCCGCTGTTGAACGATCAGTTTTTTGTCCCTTTGCATCTTCAACTTCCCGCGAGGATCATACCCGACGACGAGGACAATAGATGACTCCGATGGAAGTATAAGAAGGAAGATGGATGGCTGTACGGGTTCCCCTGCTAAAACGGCATTGTCTTGTCTTGTTCGAACAATCTCTTTGTCCCTTCTATAATTATTTTTTTCTTCTGTCTTTCTTTCCTGCTGGGATACTTGCGCATTGGCCGGCTAATTACTCGTGGGACTCGAAGCGGTTGGAGGAGGAGGAGGGACAATGCGTTGCGGGAGAGAGAAAAGCATGAACAAGAACAAGAGTAGGATTGGAAGGGGAAGGCAGCATTATCAAGCAAGTGTACTATCTGGTTGATGCTGCTGATCAAATCAATCGATTAATTGACTGCGAATTGATGATATCGAGTCGTTCAGATTGTATGATAGATGATGAGAGATATCCCTTTCCCCCATACAATGCATAGATATATACATGAACATGAACATGAACATGATCACAGCAAGAAAAGAAAGAGAGAAAGAGAAAGATATATATGAAATGATCTGATTCTATGATGAGAATAATGATACTGACGATTGATGCCCTTTTAATCAACCCAGCGTGAGATCCCGAGGAGATGCACATGGATGAACAAGACCAGTCAAACCAGCCAGCCAGCCAGATAATTATTTCATTTAATTAATTAATTCCTTTTCTTTTTCTTCTTCTTCTTCTTCTTCTAATTTATCATCTTAACTTAGCTTAGCTTAGCTTATCAATTGGCTGCCCCGTCCAGGTTCTCTTCTTCTTGTCTCTTGTCTCATTTTCTCTCTTGTTTTTGTCTTGTCTTGTCTTTTGCTGGGGGGAATATACGGTGTAATCCAATATCTCTTATATCTTCCAACTCTCTTGACAAAAGAAGAAGAAGAAGAGGGATATTACTATCTGGCTCATTTTATTATCTATCTCTCTTATTCTTCCCCCTAAATTAATATCCTTCTACTACTTGACTCTGAAACCAGGAGAGAATTCCCCCCCAAGTTGAATGCAAATCTTCATTCCAGCGCATCACAGCTAAAGCACAGCAAAGCACAGCTCATCACTGCACTGCACATATTACAGAGACAGAGACAGAGACAGAGACAAGGACATGGACAGGTCGAAAAAGCAGCTGTGAAAGTGAAGGAGGAGAGAAAAAAGAAAGAGAAAGATGATCCTGTCGCAATCACGCATCTTCAGGACTATCGAGTGAAAATAAACACACACAAAAAAACCATTCAGAAGAGAGACAATAAAAATCTCATCACACAATACCAGCCAGACCCAGCGATATCTGCATCGAATATGACTCTCCCTCCATCTCCTTCACGCCATAAACCTCCCTTACACCAGAATCAGGCAGACGATGACGACCATCACCACCTCCTCAACCACCACCACGACATCACCTCTGCCACTGACCTCTCCCGCGACACTGAGCGCACTCACTACACCCTCCCCAGCGACGGCCAGCCTGTCACCATAAGTACTCTCCTACGAAACAGGGGGAATTCGCCTGACCATGGTTCGACCTCCTCCATCGCCATCGCCAACGACAATAATCACAAGGCGGCCGCCGGTGCTGCTGCTGCTACTCCTGCTGCTGCTGGAGCTGTTGGAGCTGGAGCTGCTGCTGCTGGTGGTCACCGACACTCACTGACTCCTTCTGCTGCCTCTCCAGGTTCAGGTCCCCATCACGAAAACAAATTGAAGAAATCACACACCAGCTTGCTCATCGAGTACTTCGAAAGCAGCAAAAGAGGTCCCAATGGCACTTCTTCCCGCCCGACTGTTCGCGTTTCCCCTTCGCGCGGTGGTACCTTGACCGCTTCTACCAATGCATCTGGTTCTGCAATGGGGATGGGGGTGGGTAGTTCATCGAAACCGTTATCCTCTTCCGCTGGTAACAACAGGCCCGCAACGGCGTCGAGGCAGCAGTCTCAGCAGAGTCGCTATCCAATTCATCGTGCGCCTGTTCGGCAATCGGATTCCCGCACTTCATCCACCGCTACGTCTAGTTCTGAAGAAATTATTGATCCAATTGCTGCGAGAGAAGGGAAACGCGCCGCGGTTACTTCTTCTGCGTCGTATCAGCCTGGTAGTGGGAGTACCAGGCCTGGAACGGGGTATGCCGGTGCTAGCAGCATACTACAAGGGGGATCAGGGGGCGGAGGAGGAGGTGGAGGAATAGGGGGAGGAGGCGGTACAGGGGGAGGAAGCAGTGCATTAGGAAGCAATTCCGGCGCATCTACATCTGCAAACCCACCACCAAAATTCCAATATCGATACCCGCAAACACGCCGCAACTCGCAAATCCGCCAATCCTCTCACGGCCGCTCTCAATCGCACTCCCAGTCCCGTGCGCAGCAGCATGGAAAGGGGTATGCCAGGTACGATGAACCGAGTTATACCGACGACGACCGCCGCGCGAGCACCGACCTCGATGACCCGCGCTTCAGCGCCCCGACACCATCGGATTTATCGAGCATGCCATCCGATAGTCTGCTCAATGGCGAACACGAGGACTTCATGAGCGGGAATGGAAAACGTAGGGAGAAGATGGATGAGAGGGCATACACCTATTCGGACGATAGCACTTCCTCATCTGACCCCGACGACCACGACGAAAGTGATATTATACCCGGTGAAGACGAATCAATCACCGTCAGTGGCGGTGGTGATCCAAACAATAGGCTTACAGGCGGTCTCGCGGGTAGAGTTATTCAAGGTGCAACCGAGAAAGTCAATCGTGAACGCCGTGAGAAGCGGCACCAGTCCCCCTGGCGGAAACGGGGCGCTGATCCATCACCGCAAGTTCCCCTCGGTGGAATTGCTTCTCTATCCTCCGCTGTCTCTTCGACATACCCCAACGCTCAATCCTTACCTACCACATCTGCCACAAGCAGCAACCAGACGAACTTGCATCCTAATAATCATAATATCCACCATAATTCAGCTAATCCCGCAGCTGCTGCTGCTGGCGCAAGCGGACAGAATTACATCTCCCTCGACGCAGTTGAGGACGTTATACGCCGCCTCATCCTCCCTGAACTCGCCGAGTTGAAAAATAACCAACGCGTTCAAGCTAACAGGGGTCTCTTCGAGCAAAAGATCGCACAATCCACCCGTCTATCAGGCGTGAGCGAATCAGTCAAGGAAGAAGCCCTGCGCAAACTCCTCGCTAAACATCGCAGTGCGCCAGATGTTATCTTATCGACCAAGTTGCCCCCGGAGAGACAGAGGGAAGTATCAGGTGGCTCGACTGTGAAGGCTGGACAACACAATAATACTGGACCTGCTGCTACGGCGGGGAAACCAGCTGGCACTAATGATGATGATGATGGGCAACCTTCGTCAAAGACAGGGATGGGATTGGATGGTTCCGTGCAGGTCCCTAGGATAGTTGTGCCACAAAGCGAGTCGCCAACACCATACGACGACGAAGACGAGCAGCTAGGACAGCAGAGCCGGAGGTGGCGGCGGAGAAAGAATGATCATCGGTCTCATAGTGCTGTTGGTCAGGGAAGCGATGGAGAAGAAAACCAACGCAAAAAGGAGAATGACGCAGACCCCGAGAAGAAGAAAACAAAGGGGAGAGAGGAGATTCGTCCTGTCTCACGCGTCAAGAGCCGCTTTTCCGTGCGCTCGGAGAGCTCGTTTGATTCGATGATAAGTGGTAAATCGGAAGTGAGCAACGTGTCTAGACGCAAGAGTAAATCTCTTCGTGAGGCGGAGAATAAGGGATTGGTTTCTTCTGTGGTGAAGAATTTCAATCGTGGCGGTCCTGCCGGCGAAACTATTGATGAAGGTGATTCGAAACATCTTGCCCCTGATGGGACACGTACCGAACTCGTTTTCAGGAGGGCTGGGGTGCCGGATATGCCATTCAAGAGCGCTATTGGTAGTGATATCACTAGAAGCTCTATCAGGAGCCATGATAGCGAGGATGAGAATGAAGATGAGGATGAGGAGGATAGCTACGACGACGATGAAGAAGAAGATGATGATGATGAGGATTTGGAAAGACGACGTGAGGAAGCTAGACAGGGCAAGCGACCTGCCTTCCAATTCCAGCACCATCCACCGTCTCCATCATCTCCGACTAGTCGCCCTCGTTCACAATCGCCAATCAAGCGTAAACCTCTCCCATCCGCTGAATTGGCCACCACCACACCACGCAATATTTCAGACCAATCCAATTCAACCCTTGCACCGGGCCTCTCTTCTCATCTCGATAGTTCCCGCCTAACCACGGCCTTCACAGACGCATCAACTTCCCACCTCCCATCTGCAACTACCAGCGAGTTCCCATCGACTTTGGCGCCTGCTAGCTCACGGAACATAGACAGCATCCTCGGTCTTGGAACAGCCACTGGCAGCGGCTCACAGGATGTTCACCCTCCAACTATCTTCACCGGTCTAACATCTGACGAATCCAATCTCTCTTCACACCGCCCCTCATTCCGCTCAATCGACGATGAGATTCACGATGCCACGGGCCGACATGTCGAACATACCAATGCGAAGAAATCTGCCGCCGTTGTTCATCCACCCATCATCGGTGTTGAGAGTGCTGTTGCGTCGTTGGTTTCATCGGGTAATGCGCATCAGGCGACTACGGCTGGTAGTGCATTGAGCGGTATCACTCAGCCGCCTACCACCACAGGACCATCGAGCCAACCATCTTCCTCTCTATTGGTGTCGAAGAGGTCCGAATTCAAACCCATCGGGCTGGGCAGTCCGTTGAAGGAGGAGATGCAAGCTAGCTCACCGAGTCGAGGTGGAAGCAGAGGGGGAGATAGGGCTCAGGAGGAAGGAAATGCGAAAGGAGGCGAGAAATCTCGTCCGTCCACTTCGTCTTCTTCCTCTACCTCCGACAATGGTGATAAAGAGGAGACAGGTATCGCGACTGAATTGGATATTGGAGACTTTGGTGCTGAACTCCAGAGGGAGGCAGAACTTGATCAGGGTAGATCTCGTTCGAGAAACCCATCTGCTGGCAGCCATTCCTCCAGCGAAAGAAGTTATGAAGATGATGAAGCCCCAGTCGATGACAGTGATATGCTAGGTCTCAGGGAAACGAACAGCTCACCTTACCCGTTCACTAGACCGCCGAAACAGTTCGAATCGCCTACTCAGTCTGTCTCGTCGTTACGTGACATTACACCCTCACACCCCCTTAATCACGGCAAGGGAAGTCCCATGCCCGATCTCAACTCGCGCCACAACCAAGCAACAGTCGAAGACGCAGACGAAGTCGAAACAAACCCGTCCATCATCCACGGCCCTACTTCCAACCTAGCTGCCAGTCCCGGCCAGTTCGAGACACCACGCGAAGCCTTACTCCCCGAACCTCTCGTCCCGGGGGGCGGGTCAGGCAGTCTGAGGTATAACCCAGAATACATGCACAGCCAGGAAGATTACGGCCATGTTCTCAGAGAAGAGACAATGCCGTCTCCACGCGACACGAGTGAACGCGCAGTCAATCGACCTGGCGCCGCGACGAACTCTGGGGTTAGTGCTGCGTTAGCGACTGCTGCGTTAGTCGCGGGTCTTGATCCGGATAAGATGGGTCACGGCGGCATTGGGTTCGAACGCAGCCTTATCGGTTCACAGGGCACGGATGGCTCGTTTCCTGATGGGTATAACGACCAAAGTCAGAATTACAGTTCGACTTCTGAGTCAACGAATCCGATGTATGAGTCTGCTGGCAGGACGTTCGAAACCATTGAGAATAAGGATATCATGGCATTGATGCAGCATGTAAGTTGGCAACTAGTCTAGGAGATGATTGATTGAGCCCGCAGCTAATACTTTACAACAGTTGACTGTCCGCGATGCGCAGCGAAATGCACGCGATACAGAGATCCTGTTCACTCTGGTTCGCAGTGCGGCTGATATGCGTAACTCCTTTGAAGAGATGAAGCGATACATCGCTCAGCAGGACGAAATGATCATGGAAAACAACGATAGGCAACATCAAATAACGCAGAGAGCTATCACTGGTCCACGTCCACTCCCAGCCGGGTTCACGAAGAAGACAACTGCTACTCTCATTGCCGAAGAAGAAGAGAACCGGAGCAAGAAGCGCAACGTCTTCAAGCGCGCTATGAAAGGCCTTAGTGGAAAGAACTCGAATGAATTGACGAAGATTGAAGACATGCTTTATCATTTGCTCATCGAGGTTGAACAATTGAGGCAGGCACAGCAGGCTGGTGGACAGGTTCAACAGCAGCCTGTGGTACCCTCTGGGGCTTTAGCCGATACCACACATATGCCGCCTGCGCAGGTCGACATGCCTCCGCGAATGAGTCTGGAGGACAGCAGACATACTAGACACCCATCTGACACAACTACAGATGGAGAAATGGTGCCTATCAGGCTTGTGCGCTCCCATGATTACTCGTATTTTCAGCCTCAGGATCAGCGATCAAGGCCGTTCCCCCAGCAGCCATACATTCCCGCCGATCCTGGCCTTATCATTGACCGTGGTTTAGAGAGTCATCAACCGCATAGGGTTAGCCCAATTGTCGAAGCAGATGAAAGGAGCTGCAAGACCACTGATCGTGGCGACACGCCGTTGACACCCGAAGAAGAGCGTTATATCGACAAGACAAGGATTGTTGATGAAAACTCCCTCCTCAACAAGAATCGTGCTCCTACTGGACTGATACCATCTCCTCGAATGTCGTACAGTGATATGAACGATCCTAGTAACGGTAACAATCAAGCATCTCACAAGTCCACCGCTGAAGATGCCAAGGATGACGAGCAGCCTGAGAAGAAGAGGATCGGATTCTTTAAGAAGTTCAAAAAGGGCTTCGCTCGCAAGGATAGGAATCAGCCTGAGCCCTCTAGCGCTTCTTCTGAAGAAAGTGAGCCTCAGGGCACCGATGGCGACAGAATGGAGCCACGAGGGTTTCTAGATCCTCAGGAGACACATAAACAAGGACAAGACCGTCCTCCTTCCCCATTGATTCCATCAGAGATATCTGGTCTATCTGCTGTCTCCGAAGCGCCTCGCTATCGTGTTCATCGCGACGACGCTGACCTCCTACACCCCAAGCCTCGTCCCTATGCGACTGAGCACCACAAGAATCAATTAGAGTCCGAGGCCCAGCATTTCATCGTCCAATCTCCCAGGCTTGATGATTGGGCATCTATCTCAACCGCCACTGGCATGAGCCACCGCAAGGACTCTGGCGCGTCCCAGTTCAATTATCATCGTCGAAATCTTTCTGATCCGATGTCCCCCGCCTCCGACGTGAACAGCGTTGTATCCCGGTCCCAGTCCCAGTCTCGACGTGCGCAGCGTGTTCGCGAGAGAGATGATGGCCCGCTCGTTCCAGAGCGGACTAATGGCGGATATTCTTCCTATGGAAGTACCGCCCGCTCCAACGCATACCAATCCCCCTCATCCCTCTCTGCTGGTCGTCTTTCCCCCAATCCCGGGCCATCAGGGCAGCGAAAGCTTACCGGCCCACGGCCTCTTACCAGCACAAGTGCAAAGTCAAGCAATTACCAGCCCAACAGGCGCTGGAGCCGCAGTCCTGTGTCTGCTGCTGAAGAGTACTAACTGCACCTTACCCCAGTGATTTGATTTCACTTTGTTTTGCGTTATGCTTTTTCTTTCCCATTTTTGCTTTACTCCTTGCTTTTTTGCTCACTATTTGCCTATTCTTTCTACTTCTACTTCTCATCCTTTCGTTTCACCAAGATATCCCACACGCTCGCTCACTTGCATATTAATGATGCATTCAATTTATATCATCTCTTCTTTGTTGACCCCGTTGTTCTCCATCATAGGGGCGGCTCATTTGCTCTACTTTTTCTTCACCCTCATTTCGACAGATAACGATTTGAGCCTTTACTACTATGGTTTATTGCATCTTATTCTTCGTTTCTTTTGCATCCTACAGTTTGCCGAACCCTTTTCTCATCCGGTCAGCCTACAGCATGATGGAAACTTGAGAAGGGGTTCATTGAGTGCAGCTGTATGTACATACAATATTGTCTGTTGTTACAAGATATCCTGCCTGATCTACGGGAAGATATTTTGGGTTTTATAATGACCGTTCACCTTCGATGTATGTATGTTTATAACGTTCAATGATATCTACGAATATTTGAAAAGATGAACTGTTTTCTCATTGGAAGGCCTGAGGAATACGAGGACGCCGTCATCAGGAACCAAAGGGTGCCTTTTACCCATGGTGTCTTTCCCCCCTGTCTATCAATTTGCTTGCCTTCCGGCTCATCGCCGAGTCAGAACTGCTTGATGGCTGTATTACCAGCGGTTAAAGGCGGATATGCTGGTCAATATAAAGCCCAGCATAGTACAGCTGCGTCATATTTGGGGAGTACCACTCGTGCGACAGACAACTACGTACATATTCTGATATGTTGCTGTTCAAGAGGTTGTATACATCTGCGGTGATTCCAAGCTCCATTCGCTTCGCATCATTATCAGGAGCAGCTATGGCAGGCATCAATCTACAAAGACCTCAAATAATCAAACGATTTGCGCCATTGAATCCAGACATAAAAACAGATAGCAATGCATCAACGATTGAAGGAATTGTGTTTGATGTCGATGGGACTTTATGGTAAATAGCATGCATCGTCATTGGAATGACAGAGTGCTAACATCGCCTCTAGTCTCCCTCAATATTGGATGTTCAAGAAGATGAGGTGAACATATCTGTGGACTCAACGAAATTATCAACTGCTAAAGTTTGCAATTCGCGTAACTAGGGAGCAATTGGGAATTGGTCCCGGCATAGATGTTATCACGCATATGCGTGGTTTGCCAACAGATGAAGACCGCAAGATAGCAGCAGCGAAAATCGCGGCAATTGAGGAAGAAGGCATGGAGAAGCAGATAGCACAGCCGGGACTTAGCAAACTAATGGCATTTTTGCACTCTCGCGGGGTCAAAAAAGCTCTTTGCACGAGGAACAACGAGTGAGTTAACAAAAATCACACCAGAATGATCATGCATGGTCAAGTCGAGCTAACTTGGCTTGAAAAATGAATAGGGCACCAGTTCTCAATTTGATAGCAAACCACATGAAGGGTCATGAATTCGATCCTATAGTTACAAGGGATACTCCTGATGTACTTCCCAAGCCAGATCCAGCTGGAATACGCCATATCGCTGAGAGATGGGGACTGAAGGACTCGAGCAATTTACTGATGGTCAGTAACGTTCTTTCATCACTGATTGTGTCTGACTGGCTAATCAATGTTTGAATCAAGATCGGTGATAGTATTGATGATATGACTGCAGGACGCCGAGCTGGAGCAACGACAATATTGTTGCTGAATGAGCATAATGAAGAGTGCAAGACTCATCCGGACACGGATGTGTCGATAGCAAGACTAGATGAGCTCGTTGAGATACTGGATAATGGGTTTGATGTAACAAGACACGAGTATGATGAAGCTGAAACTTTGAATTAGGTTGGTGGAAGTTGAGATACGACAGCAAGCTTCATGACATTTCTTCAATGATTTAGCGCCTTTGATACCCAAGCAATTGGAGGGGACGTTGTGTCCTGAGATCATGATCCATAGCTGAACCCGCAGATTTTAACCTTGAGGAAGTCCCTACTAGTAAGGCCACGGTTAAGATTCGTTTGATGATTATGGTAAATCCTCTCTTGAATTGAATATTATGTATCAAGCGATAAAACAAAAGGTATATGTACAGCTGAAGTGAAAGAGAAGATATGACGAGGACAAGGTGAGTATGGTAGCAGTTGGTGGAGGACTGCCATCATGGATCGTGTTCGACGACGCTTGTGAGCGCTTTGTATTCAATTGCATCGCCATGAGGATGATTGCCCAGATGAGTGCTCATTAATTGAGTAGATGATATCATCTGAAGACAGATGAAAGCTGGTAGTTTGTTGATTGACAGAAGATGCCCCTGCAGTCGAGTCTCGCCGCTGCAATACGTCTTTCGCGGCAGTGAATTGATACCATTGAAGGCCAAAAATGCTCGCGTTTGAGGATTTTCAAATGTTAAAGGTGGTGGGCCATGAGATAAAACGACTCTTCATGTGGTTGTATGCGAATATTTGGAAGTATCGAAAGACATGACGTGGCTTCCATGTAACTCGCCTTGATCGTAAGCATGCTCGAGGCCTTGCCGTCTTGAGGACACGACAAGCAGTAGACCTGGTCACTGAGGGAGACATAATTCTATCCGAGACATGTTGTCAGGAGAGAAAAACGAGAGAGATGACGATTTCGACATCAACTGGCGCTCAAAGATCATCGTTCGAATCTCTAGCAGTTCCCACATGCTTGACTGTCTCTGCAGGCGTTTCATCCCCCTTATACGTATGTGTATGCGCGCGCTCAGGAGGCACTCCTTTAGCCTTATGAATTTCCTCTTCAGCTTTCAATACACGACTCAATAGTTCTTCCTTCTCCTTCCACGCTTCCTGTCGCAGACGTTCTATGAGTGTCGAATTCTGCCGTAGCTCTTCCCCTTCTTGCTCAGCCCATATAATTTGTCTTCGCAGTAGACGATATAGATATTCCAGGGGTAGGTTTTGTTCGCGTTCGTCGAATTCAAGGTCTGGTGAAAATGGGGTGTCTGCATTGCTGGTACTTTTGGTACCTGCGGCGGCTGGGGTTGCGCTTGCTGATCGCTCTCCATCTGGGGCTGAGGGCTGATTGAGTTTGAGTTTCATGCGGGGAGCTTTCTGGGTTGTTGGTGGTGCGGTGTTCTGGGGCGCTGCTTCGAAGGGCCGTAGAGCTTCGGCTTCGTGTACTGTGCGCATGTGTTTGGTGAGCGCATCTGATCTGGTGAACGAGCGATCACATTCTAAAGGTGGCAGCAGTCAGTATGTCGTCCATCGAAAAAGACGAAAATAAGAGATATGCAAGGCTGATTACATACCTGGCAGTGAACAGTAAAATGGCTTCTCTTTAGTGTGACTCCGTATGTGAGCTCTCAAAGCATAACCACTGGCATGCGATTGCCCTTTCCTCGTGCAATTCATCCACTCGCAGAGATATCTCTTATGTTTCGGGCCAATATGCTCTTCATGTATGTGTTTCACCAAGGAATCCATATCCCCCATATCACCAACATGACATCCATCCCATTGACAAGCGGTAACCTGGTCTCGCGCGACACCGGTATAATCATCCTCGACAGTGCCGCCGATCAAGGCAAGCATCTCAGGCGACTCTGGGAGCTCATGGGATGTGTCTGACGAGATACTCGAGACGGGAGACGATGCGCGCACCTCGTCGTGAAGGGAGACATTCCCGTCCCAACCGCTATTGCGAAGCTTCCGCCTTTTCGCACCCCGATTGCGAGGAGTAGCTATGACGGGCGCATGGACTGGTTCTTCGAGCTTCATGTCGTCGGCGAAGTCGTCCGATGCAAGTGATGAAAGTGGCGAGTCTGGAGAGTCGGCCATTTTGCTGACGGAGACTAGATCTGTCTTGTTCCCTTTGAATGTCTTTCTGGCTTAATAAAGGGCTTCCCAGCAGTCAGGTTCCGTTCCTTGTTGTACTATCTGTGTCTGTATGCACGTAGGTATCCGGCCGGGTTTGTAGCGAAAAACCCAAGGTTATATGGGACAGGAGCAGGTCAGATTGGCGAGAATGATTAAGTGCAGTGCCAAAGAACCTCCTCCTTGCTCAGGCCACTCAATCTTCCATATAATCACACAGAAAAAGAGAAAGACAGTGCAATCCAGTGCAATTTAGGTGCAATTCAGTGCGTTGCGACGGCCAAAATCCACGCGCGAGGAAGAAGTGACGTCTGAGGAGGTCGCAAATGTGTGATATCAGTGCTAAGCGCGATAAACAGGGTGAGAATGGCGGTTAAGGCGGGTGTCGCGTGTATCGTGTGTATGGCGGTTATTTCATAGCTATATAAACATATTCCATCTTCATTTCTCTTTTCCTTCGCACGAACACGCACACAGACAGGAAAAGTTCTTCAAAAATATTGTTATTGATGGTGTCAATATGATCAGGTTGGTTTATTGAAGTATTTGAAGAGAGGGGATGGTTTGATAAAGGTGACGAGTGAGCAGTCTGGGCGCAGGCTGGCCCTGCCCCTTTCCAGCTCACTATACTTTCAACCTACGTTTGGTGATGGTATGTACAGTACATCAATCCCCTGCATCGCCACCTTCTCCTTTTTCCTCCCTTTACCCCCTATCGCTATATATCACATTTCCCAAAGGATGAGCAAAAAGAGAATTCTGCAATACCGACAATGTCCGCACGTGCGCTAGCATGCGTGAGATGTTGATTGTTGACAAATTCCTACACTTGATCTGACTTCTATTCATTTATACCCCTTTTATTTTTTATCACAAAGCTGTATTGGTTTCCATCGCAGATGCTTTGAAGAATTGTTGCTAACCTTCGCGGAAAAAAAGCTACTCTATATATATAAGTAATAATCAGTCATATTTTGTGCATTTTCTTTGCTCTCCTCTCTCAATTCATAGTGAACTTCTTATCAAACCGCCCTAGCCAAAGAACCATCGTCGAACTTATCAAGTACAGCTTCGATCTCAGCCATATCCTCCGCCGTAAGCAAAGGCAGTAGCTCCGTATTCTCAATTACACGCGACACGTTTGTACTTCCTGGGATCGGAATAATAGTAGGCATATCATCTTGACTGCTTAATGTGCGGATCCAAGTCAAGCTGAGCTGTGCGGGCGTTAGGCCCTTCTTCTCAGCAACTTCTGTAATCCGCTGCACAAATGCCTTTGTGGCCCGGAGCTTTTCGTCGTCGGTGAGGAAACGACGGACGTCACCTTCTGGAAGATCAGACAATGACTTGACCTTGCCAATTAGGACGCCGCTTCCGAGAGGCGAGTAGGCTAGGATAGGGATGCCTAATTCTTTGCATGTAGCTGTCACACCGTTCTTGAGGATTGTTCTGTTACCGAGATGTAGCATGACTTCCACTGATGCGATGGGGTGGACTTTATGACTGGTGGCACGCAATAATGTCAGTGATTCAATCCTCTCAAGAGCAATGCCATGACAAAAAAAAAATAAAAATAAAAATAAAAATAAACCGGGAAACTCACGCTCGACGAATGGTCTCAGCATCAACATGACTCAATCCAATACCCTTGATATTCCCAGCCTTGACATGCTCGGCCAAATACCCTATCGTTTCCTCAATAGGATGATTCGGATCAACTCGAGCTGCCTCAAACACATCAAGCGCCTTCGTCCCATCAAGCACGCGCAAACACTCATTGATGCTTCGATCAATGTTCGCCTTCGAACCATCTGGCGTAAGCGTGCCGGGGATAAGTCCGCCCTTGATATTCAAAACGACCTTATCTGCATCTTCCGGGTGTGCTCTGAAGTAATCACGCAACATATGAAGCGAGTTGAACTCTGGGGGTCCGTAGAGCTCGCCGCCATTCCAGTAGTTAGAGCCTCTCGCTAAAGCGGTCCTCATGGGCTCTGTGTACTTCTCGGGGCTTGGTGGACTGGCTGCCCAGGTGAAGTCTATTGGTGATATGTGAGAAAATGGTACGTATGTTAAGGATATAGATGCATTTTATTGGAGGGGTCGTTCATACGCATGAGGCCATAGCCAATCTCGCCGACTTCTTGTCCTAGAATACTCGGCATGATGAAAGATCTGATGTGCTTGTTTGTGAAAAATGGGTTGTTCGCTTTGGAGGCTTGATTATCAACAAGACGAGTGACAGATGTTCGCTTTATATATCTTCAGTTCAGCCCTCGGTCCCTCCTATGAAGCTCGAGTCGATGATTATATCCGTCCTTTGCAATTTAAGATCAATCGTGCACTTGAAGACTTGCCGCCGACCTTTCGTATGCCCTAAATCATGCGATAACAGCTGAATTGCGTTTTATGATGAACATTATACAGTAATTCTTGATGTCGCTGTCGCATTGATATGGTTGATATACTGCTCGGAGATAAAAACCCACACCGTCCCTTATTTCCAGGTCCATGAGCGTCATACTTCCACATCGTCTTTTCACCAGGACATTGAGTAGCACAAATACCTTATCCAGGTTGATAGGGAGGTGCTCAGCTGCGATGAGCATCAGCCAGCATTAGTAGTCGCCAGAGTTGCCATATTCCACAAAGTTGTCTTATGACGCTTGCAAAGGGCCAAATCCTCAATTGGGTTGGAAAAAGACTGCTACATGTATGTACTAATCTGCAGAACATAGTCAGGCACGGCCTACAGTGCCAAACCATTTGTCCTTGTAGCGTGTGTCTACCTGCACAAGAGCTCAAGGGACAGTTACAACTGATTCCAGATCTTTGCAATAGAAGAAGTGGAGGCCATATCAAAATCGGATACTCGTAGGCGCAACATGTTATGTGTAAGAAGAATCTGGGGCATTGAGCGCACATCCTCGTTGTCATTTGAATGTTAGGGACTGCCAGGTATTATTTCACTTCCTAAATATTCTCCTTTTCAAGCAAAGGGATGCTTCAAAGATTTGAACAACAAGTTGAATTATAGTTGATCAAGCATGAAACCTCCAACTCCTGGCATAATTTGATCTCATATCATCATCCACCCTCTGGTGCGCAAGCACGCCTCTGAACAACTTCCCCGGGATGTAACTCCTTGGTTGCTTCACGGCATCGTCAATGACTCTCTTTACGCCAGGCATGTCTTTACTGAATAGGTATGATACTCAAAGATCTTATGGCCTCTCTGTATAGTAAGGCATTACAGAGGACGATACACCAAGAGACCACTCTCAGGGGCTCCGTAGGGCTGCAGCCATGCCTCAATGTTCTCGGGCATGACGTAGTAGACATCTCGCCTATCAATTTGCCTCGATACCTACGCAGATTGCAGTCATTGCTATGGTTATGCTTCCGTAAGTGTTCTGGGTGCAGTTCAGATCTGAGATCTTGGTGCTGGTCTTTCTTAGAGCTTATGCTGGAAGTTCATTGATGTCCCGCTGTTGCTATATGGTAGAGTTAAGCAGTTGAGAGCCATCATGCACTTGTCAAGTTGATACGATCAGGTATACATGCGCCTAGCTCACGTCTGCAAATTTCATATTCGCGCAAAAAACGCTGCAAAATGGTGAATTAAAGTGAAATATCATGCTATCTGGCCCGGCCGACCATTGCAATTTCTAGACGGGATGAGACATATCCATCTGGACAGCGAAGATTGACTCTTCGGCCTTCTCTCTCTATGAAGCGTGCAATCGATAGTACTGATGAATTATTCCGGACGCCCATGGACAGGACTCGATGCCATTGGAGGAATATAAAGGGCCTGTTATTTCGTGATATAGCCTGACAAACCACCTACGGTTATCTACGTTTCTCACTTCGGTCCTCCCACTCCACGACGCCTCATCATAAGCCCATGATACGCGGGGAAAACTGCTCGAAGAGCTTAATCTCGAGCTGGACGGTCGTGGACCCCACTGTGCGCCGCCCTTGATTGGGTACAGATAGTGCTGCTATTACGAGAAGGAAAACACAGCTCCAGTACGATTGGAATTGCGTCTCCAGACACAGAAAGCGACAACGGCGCCCTTTTTAGAGGAGCTACTTGCGATGTGAGTCGTATCATCCGGGGCTGATGGACGCCGTCATTGATATCTGTACGAGCACTGTGCCATCATAGTTGTTCAACCTTTGTCTTGCCCCACTCAATGGCCGGCAATCAGGAAGGTCGTCTCAATTCCCTTAGACGAAGTAATCACGATATGCGAAGCATACCTTATCTGCTGCCGTTTGGTATATAAAGTCTGGGACAGTCCGCCCGCATTGGGAGTCATTCCTCGTGTAACTTCTGTTCTGCATTCAGGTCAAACGGTTGTCTACATTGGTCCACGAGTACATATTACAATTGACAAGATGGCTACTCCATTGAACAAGAACTCCAAGATCTTGATCGTCGGCGGTGGTACATGGGGTAATTCGACTGCCCTCCACCTTGCTCGTCGTGGATATACCGATGTCACGGTTCTCGACCCCAATACGATGCCATCTGCCATCTCCGCAGGCAACGATGTTAACAAGATTGCTTCCGAGGGTGAGTGGTCCAATTGTGCATGTATGAGCTGAATGTGCAGCAATTGATTTTCTTCAATCTAGGGAGATGGCTTGAGGGTGACGACATTGACTCAGTCCACAGCTGTGTGTCATATCTCGCTGGAAAGGGTTGGCTGAACGACCCAGTCTTCAAGCCATACTATCACGACACCGGCTACGTTGTTTCTGCTTCTTCCCCAGAAGCCTATGAGAGGATCAAGAAGAAGGAGATCGAGCCCGGTGCGGTCAAGCTCACAACCGCCGAGGACTTCCGCAAGACAATGCCCAAGGGCGTCTTGACCGGTGACTTCCCCAACTATACTGGCTTCTGGCAAGAGAAGGGCGCCGGTTGGGTTCATGCCCGCAAGGCTATGATGTCGTGCTACAACGAGGCTAAGAGGCTCGGCGTCAAGTACATCACAGGATCCCCTGAAGGAGCTGTCATTAGCCTCATCGATTCTGGATCTGATATTCTTGGTGCTAAGACTGCTGATGGCAAGGAGCACCGTGCTGACCGCACAATTCTCTGCGCCGGTGCCAATGCCAACCAGCTCCTCGATTTCAAGAATCAGCTCCGCCCCACGGCCTGGACACTTGCCCATATCAAGATGACACCAGAGGAAGTGAAGCTTTACAAGAACCTCCCTGTTCTTTTCAACGTCGAGAAGGGCTTCTTCATGGAGCCTGATGAGGACAACCACGAGTTGAAGATGTGTGATGAGCATCCAGGATATTGCAATTGGGAACCAGCCTTGCCAGGCCAGAAGTGGCCTCAATCCGTTCCTGTCGCTAAGCATCAGATCCCCGTCGCTTCTGAGCGTCGTTTGCGTGATTTCTTGCGTGATATTATGCCTCAATTGGCCGACAGGCCATTCTGTTTCGCCCGCGTTTGCTGGTGTGCTGACACTCGCGATAGAGGATTCCTCATTTCCAAGCATCCTGACTATCCTTCACTTGTCTTGGGATCCGGTGACGCCGGTCACGGTTACTCCATGATCCCCGTCATCGGTTCTATCATCACCGACTGTATGGAGGGAGTCATGGACCCTAGATTCGCTAAGGCATACAGATGGCGTCCCGAGACCACTCAGGAGTGGTGGGGTGATGAGCTCTGCGACAGATGGGGAGCTGGCAACAAGGTTCTCGATCTGAAGAAGGACATCGCGGAGGAAGGCTGGACCAACTGCCCCCAGAAGGCTGCCCCTACCTCGAAGTTGTAAGAGGATATATTCTTCCTTCTAGATGCTGTCTACTAGTGTCTGATGGGTTTACAAATACATAGGTCGACATATCCATCAACGTCAACCAACGAAAAGGACCCCTTGCCTATTTTCGAAAAAGGGGCTCACGTTGCTGAGTATCAGCCACCTTCGAATGTGGTTGGACATCAAGACTGTCGGTTACAGTCTCCGCTAAGGAGGTTATCTAGGCGTGCAGTGTCTTGCGCTATCGCTGTTTTCATAGTCTTTGTCTTCCAGATGCTCTGGTTTTCGTTCTGCAAGGTCCATTGATGAGCATAAAACCGACCCACGACCGATGACCGTTTTTCTGTTGACTACTGTCCAATTTACCTAACACACTAGCAAAATGTTTTACTTTGTACATATACACAAACGCATACCAAATTGATGTCAAGACTGCAAAATCCATTCTAATTCGTGAAATATTGGTATGCGCTTTTTCCTTGCATAATGCCGTGTAAACAGGAAGATCATCGCTTGCAGCCACTGCTTCCTTCATATCATGGTTGATTTTCACCATTTTGAAGCAAGTTTTCCATACTGCTACTAGCCCCAAAGAAACCATGAACAACTTTGGTTCTTGTGAGGACTGTTTCAGTGTTCTCTGGTGCCACTATCGGTTCTCCGTGACAGATGACAATCATAACAGGATTGACCTTCACAGCAGCGTCCGGCGTTGTGCCGTGTCAACTTGGAAGCGTATAAGGGGGTCTGCTCTCCTTTTCGCCTCGATCGAAGCTCTACTTTTAGAGTGAGGCTATATAAGTATGTACCTCAGATTCCAGCGCCATATGGAATGCGTTGCTTCAGCGCTGATTAGCAACTGCGCAGCGAGATTGTCCACTATCATGTTGAACTCTCAAACGTGGTGCCATTGCTTTGAGTACGTATGTATATACACATAGCCTCCCATTAATGCCTGAATCAGGATGACAAAAATAGACTATGGGAGACCAAAAAGATCATCCTCATCATGTTACCAGTGTTAAATCGTAACAGGGGAGAGCCATTGAGAGCTGAAGTATTGTCCTCGAATTCGGGCTAATGTACCCCCTTATATGTGCAACAGAAGCTTCAATGACATTCCGCCATTGAGATCACAGACCACAAGGGAATGAAGGATATAGAAAACCCGTAAAATCTGTTCCATGAATGTTGTGGCATGCATAGCTGTGAATGCAAAAACCATCCGAGGAAAGTTGCTCATTCAATTGACGCAAGTACTTTGTACACCCCTCCCAGATGGCTCACTTGCAGTGATGTACTATCATCTTCATCTCCTGCGATAGTGATCAATGCCAACAAACAGAGGTAGAAAGGCACTCCCGTGCATAATTCTAGAGTCGACTATGGACTCCGGCTTCTATTTCTGCTTTTCTCATCACGGTCTCTATCGTAGTGGCGTGAAGAATGGCGATGTTCACGCTCGCGCTCGCGGTCATAATCCCGATGTCGTTCTGAGCGGCCGTGTCTATCATCGTCCCTATCTCCATCTCTATCTCTATGATGCCGGTGTGATGATCGATGATCCTCTCTGTCTGCACGCCTGTCATGATGATGGTCCCTGCTTCGTCGATGCCTATGTTCATGTCTGTGTTCCTTGTGGTCATCATCATCACGGTGTCTATGATGTCGATGGTGATGACGATGTCCACTATCACGGTCACGCCGCAATGATGCTTCTTCGATCTCCTCTTTCTTTCGCTCAATAAGATAGTCTTTCATGGGATCTTCGTCATCATGATTTTCCACAATCTCCCGTAATTCATCTTCTTCTTTAAGAGGCTTTGAGGATAACCGAGGTCTCTCTGACCGGCTGCTTGCCCTTTTGCTATGCGATTTTCCTGCTCCATCAACAGATTCCACGCTAGATCTTGATGACACAGATCGCGACCTCGACCTTCTAGAAACAGGCTCTTCCTCCATTGTGAGCAAGTTATCAGCGGTACCCTCTTCCTCCCTCCTCTGATAGCGGACATGGTCTACCCTCAGCACACGACCAAGCACAGTTGACCCTGTCAAATTGTCGACTGCAAGATCAGTACTTCTCTGATCTTCATATTTCAGAAAAGCAAAGCCGCGGCTCTTTCCCGTCTCTTTATCCCGTACTAAATTCAGATGGACCGGCTCTCCAAACTGCGAGAAGATTGTGAGAATATCTCCCTCGGAGAGGTCAAAGGGCAGCCCTCCAATGTATATATAGGCCGTGTCGCGGTAATCGGCATGCCATGAGGCTTCAGGAGGCACAGAGGCCTCAAGCTCTCGTTTGTTCAGCTGCTGAATCTGGCGTATAGCGTTCATAGCTGATATCTGAGATTGCTATGCGTTCTATATGCGGTGGTGGTGATTGTTGAACTGTGAGGTTGTTCATGTAAGGGCTTTTGCGACGACGAATTGCTCGGCCTGCACGTGATCAGCCTTATATCAGCGGAAATTGTATGAGAGATGCACGTGATCTGCATTTTACGCTCAATACGGCTACGAATATCAGCCAGGACGACGACGACGACAACGACGACAGCGACACGAATCGACAGAATGGTCAGTGGATGGACGAATGGGGCGGACGGGTCCCTTGAAACAGACTAAAGAGGCCGAATTAATAAGGAATTCGACGCCTAGGTCGCTCCGTGCGTCTGGTCTGGGGGGGTTTCGAAGCACAGCCTCGATATCACACAGGGCCCGGATAGAAGCTCTTGGCTGCCATTCCTGTTCTGCTTCACAGTCTCCGTATAGCTCTGGCTATCTTCATCATTTTACGAACCTCTGACAATCCGGGGAATACCATATCAACTACATACAGCATTTGATCATCGACTTTTGGATAAGTCCGAATTTGCACCCGATTATCGAGGTTCGCGAGCTGTGGCACAGCACGATACGGCCCTGGTCTTTTCTTTCATTTCAGTTGATCTGACAATTGTGAACAAGGAGGCATGAGAGCTGCTGCTTCTGTCGGTCTTATCGGAGTGTGAATGCACCTTTTTGGTTCCTTACCCCATCCAGAATAAATCGCTGCAAGAAATCTTGGAAGGATTAAGGAGACATCCGGCGATTTGGAGGGATTATCAGAGGCTATCAACGACAGCTCCTCTGCTTTACCTTTCTCAAGGACAGACCGATTTCATTCAAAGCCTGAATTCGTCACTTGCGGGAAAGACGCCTTCCAAGCCGCGCACGTCGCCCCTTGATTAGTGGTCCTGCCATCATGAGTGACGAAAAGCACAGGTACGAGCCGGTGCCAATCCCGACATACGAAGAGGCCATCGCATCGTCTTCAAGACCGCATTCCTCAGCTTCATATTCCCCCGATCAAAATGCACGGCGAGGCCCTGAAGAGATCAGTGATGACGCCGAGCGACAGAACTTGTTAAATAGCACTTTTGATCTAGACGATGAAGATACACAGCCTGCGAGACAGGGACGACAGCGCAGAGGTTCAAGGTCTACAAACTATCATCCTCCAACAGTCGAGTCCGCCCGATCAAGCATAGATGGCTTATCCTCGGGAAGGTCGTCAGAGGACGACTCTGCTCGCGGGTCGACGGAGGCGTTGAGGAGGGAACTTGAACAAATGGACGTGGAAGACCAGACCACATCGCCATCTTCTCTACGCGGCCGTCTATCTCGTAGACTATCGTCCTTCAAAAAACGATTTTCGACAATTCGCATTCCTTTCGCCAATCGCATACACTTCCCGCGCATTAATTGGAATCCAAGATTCACCATACCTCAATGCTACTATTCGGGCCTCGATATGGAAGGCCAGAAATGTATGATTTTCCTTCGCTTATTCGCCCTATTGCTCGTCCTCGCTATCATATACGCCATTTTCGTTTCGGATGTTTTCAGTTTCCGCAAGATGAACGTTGGACAAATCTTTGAACCGGAGTCTGTTCGCGCTTTTGCTCAATCGAAAGTCAATGAAACTACTCTTATGGATAGTTTGCAAATCGTCACGAGATATCCACATATCGCAGGTACAGAAGGCAACTATGTCCTTGCGCAACTTGTCGAGTCGAGGTTCAAGGATGCACTAATGGACGAGATTAAACTGGAGCAATTCGATGTTTACTTGAACTATCCTAAGAGGGATGGCCGAAGGATAGCCATCGTCGAGCCGGAGAATCTCGTTTGGGAGGCCAAGATTGATGAAGAGAAAGCGTACAGGGATAGAGAGCAAACGCTCGTTTTCCATGGTCATTCCAAATCGGGCAATGTGACAGGCCCCCTGGTTTATGCGAATTACGGATCTCGGGAGGATTTTGCCAAGTTGAAGGAAATGGGAGTGAAGGTTGAAGGCTCAATTGCCCTGGTGAAATATTATGGCACGCAGGGAGATCGCGCACTCAAGGTTAAAGCTGCAGAACTGGCGGGCGCAGTCGGTTGTATCATATACTCCGACCCTGCTGAAGATGGATTCCGTCGAGGACCTACATTCCCTGAAGGAAGATATCGTCCAGCCGATAGCGTTCAAAGAGGAGGTGTCAGTTTGATGTCCTGGGTAGTAGGTGATGTATTGAGTCCCGGCTGGGCTTCTACTCCTTCAGAGAAGATGCGTTTGTCACCAGGGGAGTCTGCAGGCTTGGTTCAGATTCCCAGTATGCCCCTTTCGTGGAAGGATGCGCAACATCTTCTCAAGGCACACAGGGGCATGGAAAGAAGGCTCCCGAGGATTGGGTCGGAGGAGTACCTGACGTCGAGTGGTGGACTGGAGATGACAGCAAGGACGCCCCCAAAGTCAATCTGATGAACATCCAGGACGAAGTCGAGAGGCAGCCCATATACAATGTCATTGGGAAGATCAAAGGCATAGAAGAAATAGAGAAGCAGGTCATCATTGGCTCTCACCGTGATGCGTGGTGCTTTGGTGCTGTTGACCCTGGTAGCGGTACAGCAGTCCTTCTGGAGGTTGTCCGTGTATTGGGTGAACTACGCGAGGCAGGGTGGAGGCCTCTTCGTTCCGTCACAATTGCAAGTTGGGACGCTGAGGAATACAACCTTATCGGTTCGACTGAGCATGTTGAGAAACATATTGATAAATTGCGGAAGGACGGCGTGGTTTATATAAACGTCGACGCTGCAGTCTCAGGCAAGACGTTGAATGTGCAAGCAAACCCTGTTTTCAAAGAAGCGCTGGCTCGCACTTTGAATAGACTGGTTGACCCCACGACTGGCGAGAACCTACAGGATCTGTGGGCCAGGGAGAACAACGGCACATTCAAGGGTCTTGGTGCGGGAAGTGACTACGTTGCCTTCCAAGATATCGCAGGCATATCCAGCATAGACCTTTCCTTCGTCGGAGAGCCGTACCCTTACCACAGCTGCTACGACAACCTTGACTGGATGTTGAAGTTTGGTGATCCCGGCTTAAGATATCACAAACTCCTCGCGCAAATTTGGGTGTTGCTCATACTTGAATTCTCAGATAGCGCAGTCATCCCGATGGATATGCCAGCCTACGCCGCTGCAATCATCCGCTACATCATCGATCTTGAGAAGTATGCGGCCGATAAACACGCAGCGAATATCTCATGGGATGCCCTTCGGACCGCATCCAAGGCGTTTGAGAAAGGTGCAAGGAAGACAGCGGAGGCAAGCCGTGGATATAATGATTCACTGGAACAGACGGGCGGATTTGAGACGAGTCTCATGTCTGCACGACGGAGAGGACACAATGCGTTGTTAGCCTACTTTGATACTCGTCTGCTAGATCTG
Source organism: Ascosphaera apis ARSEF 7405 (assembly GCA_001636715.1). Taxonomy (NCBI): domain Eukaryota; kingdom Fungi; phylum Ascomycota; class Eurotiomycetes; order Onygenales; family Ascosphaeraceae; genus Ascosphaera; species Ascosphaera apis. The sequence goes on along the minus strand of AZGZ01000010.1, from coordinate 284,791 downwards.
GATGAGGGTGGCGGAGTAAGTATCTGCCAGGTCTTTACAATCAGTCCATGAGATGTTGCTAACATTGATCTCATCAACGACAGCTTCCCAACAGAACGCAATTTAAGCATATGATATATGGACCACAGAAATGGTCAGGATACGACGAAGCCTATTTCCCAGGAATTCGCGACGCAATTGACTCAGGCAATTGGACGCTGACGCAAGAATGGGTAGACAAGGTCGCCAGCAAGTTGCAGGATGCTAGTAGGGGCTTATAAACCTGTGTACTCGCTGAATTTTTGAATAACTTGCAAATTTCCTTCTTTCATTTTTTTTTTT
>AZGZ01000010.1:256484-270346 GCA_001636715.1 Ascosphaera apis ARSEF 7405 | reverse complement strand
TTAGTGTAGCAGCCATAGTTGCAAAAGTAGCTCGTGCTTTATACGTCAAGCTTGGTGAGAATAGTGACGTTCTAATGGCAGCTGTGCGTGATACAGAGAAGAGCATTCAGATTAGCTCTCCTTCCCCTCTATATATATGTATCTGGGGGATCTAGATGTAGCTTCGTATATGAAGTCAATGGCAACAATTCTCAACAACCGTCATCAATTTGGTGTCTTTTGAGTAGAGATGAGCTGTTAACAATGATATCTCTCCCTTTCTACCCCTCATACCACTTTCTTCTCCCTCTTATATACTCTTTTTCCCTTCGCTTTTATTCCTCAAACATCGCTCAAGGCGCCCACACGAACTGCTCTATAGGCCAGAACAATCGATGACGTCACTTCAATGATAGAGGCCAGCACGTGATGAGGCTTATGTAATCCATTTTTCCCCCCGTCGCATTGAATTTAACCACAAGCAACAACGACGACAACAAGGATGAAGAGGATGATGAGGTTGATATCAGGTTAAAGTGACAGCAACGAGAAGTAAAACGGGCCTATCAATTACTAAAGAAGATCTCGACAGTCAATTGACCTGCGCATTTGGTGATTGAACAGATTATTCCAACAACCCCCCTAGATATCAGATCACAATGGTCGTCAAGCTCCGTTTGGCCCGTTTCGGCAAGCGTCACCAGCCGCTATACAACATTGTCGTTGCCCAAGCCAGGTGAGATTCAAAGCTGTCTTTGTCGAGCTTTGCATGGTCTTGTTTTTCTTTTCTTTTTGACTCAGAATTGGATGTTTGAACCCTCTCTGACGATACCTGCCTTGCATGAAATACAGATCAGCCCGCGACTCAAAACCAATAGAAGTCATCGGAACCTACAACCCAACTCCTCAGAAGCCTACTGGGCTATCAGATGTCGAAGCACAGAATGCGAAGCCCTTCAAGGATATTGCGCTGGATCAGTCGAGGGCGAAGTACTGGTTAGGTGTTGGCGCTCAGCCTAGTGATACTGTCTGGAGGTTATTATCGATGGTGAGTTACGTGAGAGTCCGGGACGAGGAATCTTGTGTTTTTACTTGAGTTTCCCCGTTGTGGTTTGGTATCATTGCCATTGATTGACAGTGACACGGAAAGCTAACGGTCTCATTTTTTTTCTCTTTTCTTGTTGGTTATAGCTGGGGTTAATCGAGCCGAAACCGAATACTCAAAAGAGGCCTACGCAATCTTCTTGAGTTTGAAGAAATTTTGACATCTGACACAACATCTGTCTGAAACAATTGCAGGCTTGCGAGTTTCCATTTGAAAAAAATCAGCAGCAAGCCTTGAAGCGAAGACAACTTTCGCATATTCTTCGCCATCATTGTACCGCAGTCGACATCTTGAATTCTTTTCTTCACTGCGCGTGCATGTATATATCACATACTACCTTCTCTGGGGTTTTCTGGCGTTTCGTGGATAATTTTTTTTTCTTGCCTGTACAGTTTAGTTCTCAATACTTGTACTTTTATACTGCTTCAATATTTATTCTCTTTGGACTGATGATATAGAATGGAAGAGAAGTATGAATTATGTATGATCAGAATTGCCATAGTATGCATTGGAATTTACACCCAATTCTCGCAAAGAATTGGAGACAGTGATATAAGTACAGAAATTATACACAAGAGGAGAATAATGTAAGAACAATCAACGACCAAAAGCGAGCAGAACAAGTTCATTCACGCATCGCATTGGCGCATATATACACACACGTAGCCGCCGTTCCATCCAAAGGGTAAAAAGCACATGTTCATCTTTAAACTTGAACCCTCGTAGGAATCTGTGTGGTGCCCTTCTTCCTGACCTGACTAGGAACACCGTATCTGACACCGGGACCCTTACCCCTGCCATTCAAACCAATACTTTCCCTCTCAGCCTTCACGTCTCTAAATCTGAACTCAAACCTTGAGTCCGGAGGAACAACGTGAGTCGTGACCTTCTCCTTCGCGAGCTTACGACGTTGCACACGAAGCAAATCACCCTGATCCTGTTTCCGGATACGCTGGAGGAACTTGTTCTGTAGACCGGCGATATCCCTTCCGGCACTATTCGCGGTGTCGTAGTGGTGTGCAACCAAGTGAGGATGGGGGATACGGACGTCAGCGGGTAACAAGACGTTCTGCTTGTTATCACCTTTACCGACCTTCTCGATCGTGTTGTGTGATAGAGTGATGCGCTCGATGGCTGAAGAGGAGTTGTGGGGTTCTTGGGCTGTAGAGCTTTCCCAGAGGAGAGATGGGGCTGCTGAGAAGACGCGGCCTGCGTCCCTACGGGTGAAGCGGCGGGACTCAGAGACGGGGTAGAAGATTTGGGGGCCTGTCAATGGGTGGATTGGGAGATCGTTGATCGTCTCGTGGGGCACTGGTGTAGGTCGGAGAGGGGTAGTAGGAATCATCTTGTGCACTGCACGGGCGTATGGTTTTGCGAGAGGTTTGCCCTGGTAGAGATTCTGTTAGTATCCGTTGACTATACCAGACGAAACTCTTTCAAACAAAAGAAATTTGCAAAAGCATAATCCCCTTATGCGCAACTGCATCAGAACAATAATAAAAAAGTAAACATAGCCCATATTTAATATGGTTGTTCATCAAGACTAATCGAATTTTTTTTGTTTTGTCTCATCATTGCAGTGCGAGAGTTGGGATATATAGTGCGGGGGGAGGAAAAAAAGACTGGGGGGAGGGAAAATTCAGATTCATACCTGAGCGATCCATCTCTGCTCTAACTCGCAGAGTCTGACAACAGCCGCAACCCTCCTCATATCCACGCCGAACATGACACTGACAGCACGCACACTCTGTCCTTCCACAGCCACTTGCCTATACAGCTCATTCCTCAGCTGTTCACTCAACACGGGCTGGCTGACGAAGGAAGGATTCAGCGGGAAAGGCCTCAAACTCTGCGCCTGTAACGGCTGGCCTTCCTGTTCTGTCTTCGCGGCCTCCGCGCTCTGCCCTTCACCTTGTTCGCCCTCTGTAGCACCACGCGTGGGTGCGCCGTCGTTGCTGTATGCTGTAACATAGTTTGTACCAAGAGCAGAAGGATGCTTGAAGGTCTGGCCTGGACCAGCTAGCCAGTCCTCCATTTGTCGGCGGAGGGCCGCGCGACGGGCAGCGCTGCTTGGGACGTCGCCATGGGCAAGACGGGATTGGAAGTTAGAAACTGGTGAAGGGCGAGCGAAGAGAGAAGAAAAAGACGAGCTCGATACCGCCGCCCGCGAAGAGAATAGAAGTCGGGGAGGCATGGCTGGTGGATGGTGGTCAGTAGTGGTTGGCGTAGTGGGTTTGAATATCCTTTTCCTCCAGAGTGTTTCGTCCGCCGGGTTTCGTCTTTTTTAGCGATTATTTCCCGTAGAGTTGTCCGCGGAGGTACGGGCGATGGGAGCGATGGTCTGAGTGGGTTAGTGAAAAACTGGCCGTCCTTATAAAATGAAAATGTCAATAAACAACAATTGACTCGTATAAAACAGATAATCCACCCTCAGATGTCATCGTAAAGATGTCCCAATTGCACCAAAATCAACAGAATCAACAGTAAAGCAAGTTGACTTGTCTGTTGAAGAAATGGCAAGGGGCATGATATGATGGTATGGCTGATGATGGTGGTGAGGGAAGTATAGTCCGTAGTCTGAATGAACCTCAACTGCTGTTGCAGTCTGCAACAAGGGAGCAGGGAGATAATTGTCTGTATGGCAAGGGCACTGACGCTCTTACCTACAGCCTTATACCCCCGTACCTAGCAATGGTCATCCCTGTTCGCAAAGACTTCGTTTGATATTAGGGAGGCTGCTGCATCGTACTCCATCACGACTACCCTCACCATCAGGTCCTTCATCAGCATCATTCCTCTTCTTCTTCTTCTTCCTCCCCCTCATCCACCTCTGCCAATCCCCTTCATACATACGAAATACACACACGCGTAAACCCACTCCCCATATGATCTGCCCTCCCGAAGAACAGCGTAACGGTATGGGCTGGGTACCACCAACCCACCCAACCGCTCAGGCCGTTCCAAGATCTGGCTGAGTGGCTGGCCAGAGGGGCCAGAGGGCTGGGCTGTCTGCTTTGCCTGGATGTTTCCTCGCTCCTTCTCATATCAAAATTGCGGCGCAGGAACGCAATGCAAGCCTCGAGATGTTTCGGGTTGTCTCGTGTCAATTGGCGCTCCCGTTGATGCTGTAACTAGTTCTCGACCCTTTTTCTTTTTCTATTTTATTTTTTTGGTCTTCCCGTTTCGTTCTTGTTTCGTCCCTCTTTCTATTTTTCTCTTTTTGACCTTGGTCTGTTCGTCTTTTCTTCTTCACTTCTCTCTCTTTGCTTTCTTGCTTGCCCTCGCCATTTTTTTCCCATCTTCAAGATATCTGTTTTATTCCGGTGCAAACCGTTCAACTTGAACTCTTTCCCTCTGCCAAGTACAGGGGTAAAAGCAAGGAACATAAAAAAAAAGAGACGAGATCTCTGAAGGATTTCCCCGGATTCAACTGACTTACCGGTCTTCGACGATCTTATCGTCCTCGCTTCTTTATCCACACTCGTTTCCTTTTCCAATTGTCCCTCTCTTGGCCTACCAGCTTCACTGCCTTGCTCCTTGTCTTTCCTTCTTTCTTTTCTACCTGTCTGTGACCGACTATAGCCTAGGCGTCCCAATACCTATACACCCATACTTAGCCATAGTCTTGTCCTTTCGCTGCCTGTCTGAGAGCAGCCCATTGAACGAACGATCAAACGAACGAACGAACGAACGAACGAGAAGACGAGCAATAATATAACGTGTGCCTGATTTCGCCTGCGTTCCTACCCGACTGCGCATGCCCCTCGTTAAAGCGAACCACGCTGTTCCACCGTATCACCTGCTTTGCCGCGCTGCACTTCGGACATAAGGCTTATCGTCATCGTCATCATCATCGCTGTCAGCAACTTCCACTGCCGTCGCTGTTGTTAAAAGTTCCCCAATCATCGCCTATCGCGTCATCGTCGTCGCACGTTGAGTTGCAGAGGAACCACCATAAACACCCGCTCCTCAGTCTTTGAAAGTTTCGGGGTCCGAAGCCATTGGATATATATACATATAACGGAGATATCCCTCGTCAAACCGAATATTCAAAGGGAAAAAAGGGGAAATAAAGCGATTGTCGAGCGTTTTTTTTCGATAATTCCCACGTCGCACTGCCTGGGTCCTGCGCCTTGATCCAGTTCGTGGCTTTTTTTCGCGTATCCAGATTTAGACTCAGCCTCCCCCCCCCCCCGGGGTTCTGATCCGGTGTCACATAAAGTCGGCCGTTCGTCGATTGAAAATCCCGGAAATTCGTTCATATTTGTTTATTTATCTTTTCTTTCTTTTCGACGGGCTGGTTTGCAATCTAGACGATTTTGCTTATACCTGGTTGATATTCACTGTTGGAATATTCGCAAACAACCGAAGAAACGTTTGTTGAGAACCTGGCCGAATAAGAAAAAAAAAGCAAATATCCAGAAGAACGCCAGGGACGGTTAATTCAGAACATCGCATTTTCCCCTCAGGTTGCAGCTGCGTGTGCCTGAACCTTGAGAACGACGAACCGAAGAAATTTGAACAGGCCTTTTTGGATTTTGGCAGTTTGAGGCGGCAAACATGGCGCAAATGGATTTGAACAATATCACCGGTGATCCATTCGCCCTGATCACAATTTCTATCGCGATTGTATGTGCATTTCTCCATCCTCTAATCCTCCCTAGCCAACTTGTTCAGGGATATGTCAGTGATCTCGAATATGATTTGAGATGATCGTCGGACTTTGCTTTTGGAAATTCGGGCGTCACTTTAGTTATAGGAAAACTGCGAGATCCTGCATCTATAGACTGGACCGAACGCTGACATGGTGGGCTTCTTTTAGGTCGGTTGGCTGGTTGCCTTCATTTCGTCAATTATAGTTGACTTGAACACGTCTTTTCCCAATTATGCATGGTGGGCCATTGGCTTCATGTTTGTGATCATCCTCGGCGTGATATTCGTTTTTGGGTCGAATACAGCGCATATATATGGCATTGCGGTATGTGCAAAAGAAGAAGAAGAAGCAAACAGCAAACAACTGCAATTGGATGGGCAGCTAATTTTGCATCTGCAGGTTGTCGGATATGTTTCTGCAGCATTTGTTTTCGTGACGTTATCTGTGAACAACCTGATATATGGCAAGACTTCAGCGCAAGAGGCTGCGGGAGCAGGATTCATCCTTTTATGCGCAGTAGACGTATGTTCCTTATTCCAGGGTCTTTGAATCGCAACGAGCCCTTCTGACATTCATTTCCAGGCACTTTGGATCTTCTACTTCGGCTCTGCACCATTCACAGGTGCTCGAAGATGGATCGACAGCTACTCCAACAAGGAGTACCCATCATACGGTAATGCGGCCGCTATAGCCCGCGACAAACTACCCAGTCACAACGTCACAGCAGCTAGATACAGCCTAAACCCCGAAACCTCATCGGCTGGGAATCACCACCTAAGCACGATGGGCAGTCATGTCGGCGGAAGAAGCGGCCACGGCTACTCCAATTCCTTCGCTGCAGCAGGAACACCGAACCCAACGTACCCCGTGAACCATCACCACAGCGGCAGCATAGGCGCGCACAACACGCCTGTACGTCACGGACCTGTCCCCGGTGACGGCGAGGACGAGGATGCTCTCACGCAGCGTATGATCACTGAGGAGGAGGAGGATATTCCAGTACCCACGACGTACCCCTACCGCGCAAAGGCGATATATACGTACGAGGCGAACCCTGAGGATGCGAATGAGATTGGGTTCATGAAGAATGAGATATTAGAGGTTTCGGATGTTAGTGGGCGATGGTGGCAGGCTAGGAAGACAAACGGAGAGACGGGTATTGCGCCTTCGAATTACTTGGTGCTGCTTTGATTGACGGAAAAGGGGAAAACGTCAGCGATGAGGCTGTCGAGGAAAAAGATCTGATTTGATATGGAATATTGTGCTTTTTATTTTTTTCTCTTTTTTGAGCTGTTCGATTTGGTGGATTTGGCTGTCTTTCTTCACGTTTGTCTTTCTGGATATTGATTGTCCTTGGTTTCCTTTCTCTTACTCTTACCCTTCTACCCGCCGCACATCGAGGACGCAGCATCGACTATGACTGTCTGTGATGAAAATCCTTCGTTGGCCTCGCTGGTCGTCGGCATTGTTGATACCCTTTGGTTTTCCTGTAACTTGAATATGTATATTCAACGCTCGTTTCAATTGAATTTTCAAAAACTCCTGTCTTCATTTCACTTCCTTCAAACATATTCTTTCGAATATTTGAAGAACAGTAATATACAGCTTGTCATGCAATCCCAAGCACGTAGGTCGTTGGGGAATATGAAGGTGATTGCGACTGTATGTACTGTACACTGCGTTCAAGCCTCTATCTTGTAAGCTCCACAAAACGAGAAACCCCTGATTCAGGAGGCCAATTTGACTTACTTCCCTTCCCAGCCCTACATACGACTTGTCTGTTGGCGATGCGCATCAGAAATTGATCGAGGTAGTACGGTATACATAATACTGGCCCACTCAATGAACAGAATAATTCGATGAAAGACGGCTGGTTGAGACGCATGCACAATGTATCTTAGCTAGTTGTTCATCGCCCTAGCATCCCAAAACGCTCGTTGGGTGGAAAGACACATATCCAGCGCTATATCAAAAGAGCATTCATAAGCTTCAAAGTAAGTCCCGTCTCTCCTCTCGCTCCCCAATTGTAAATTTTTTAGGGGTTCTGGCATGAGTATTCCGCTTAGGAGAAAACTGCTCCATATAATTTGGCTGAATAAGTTTTGACAGAGCTGTACCCTAGCTGTCAACCAAATGCTTAAACATATACAAAATTGCAAGAGTCGCTTACCTGGAATCATATCAATAAATGCAAAAGTGGTGCCGTAGAAGAGGCTGATTATTGCGAGGATTGCCAATTTACTGAATCCCAGCATTGCGATAGAGGTCTCTCAATGACACTCAGGGGTAAGTCATTGAACAGATATAGCGGTGTCAGGGTTCTACTCACGGTGCTTCTAGAACTTTGGCCGTAATATTTGCTTGGATTGTGTCTGTCTGGAGATATATAATCTTCACAATTGTGCTTGTGATTAGGATCATATTGAGATATATATACGTACTGCTTTTGGGCCTACAGGAGGATGTTGCTCTTTCGATTTGAAGGCTTCACAGAACACAATTGATGAAAAAGCTCTGTTACATGCATCTGCAGCATCTAATTTCTTGTGTTATACGAGTGGTTCTAATGGCAAAAATCCAATTGATTGAGGGAATCGCTGCCGAAGTACGATATTGAGAAAGAATGAGGGTCTTATTTGAGCAGCATAGACATATCGAAACACCCCAGAATCATTAAGCACACCAGTGGCATAAAGGATAGAATACACTTATGAGCGTAGACCTGTAGCTGCCCCTGACATTGACCAGTCACTCTACAACCAACCAGTCATAGCGACACTTTGGCAGGCTGCGTAGAGGGACCCAGCGGCGACATTGCCAATGGACGCTTGCCATGCAGCTGCTACGGTTCCTGTCGTTTCTGCATGAGTGAATTTGAAACCTATGCAAGAATAATGAGGCTGTAGATGAAACTCACCTGCAACTGGACCAGTGGCCGCAAAGCCTATGATTCCAAGCCCTGTCGTCACGACTTTGGAGGCGACGAAAACTACACCCGTAGTGATGGGATCCATGTCGAAGTGGTTCTATAAACCATTAGTTGTGCGATAGCAGCGATGGGTATAAGATTGAACCTTACTCAATTGAATGGTACTGGTATAATAGCAGGGTCTCTTGTGTACGTGATGAGAAGAAGATTAAATGGTGTTAGAGGGTGATGTTGGTTTTTTATATTGAAGAATTGGTGTTTAGCTGTGGGATATTGGTGTTGAAAAGAATTATATCTCGCTGCATCAAAAGGCGTTGCTACATGAGATGACTATGTCTGTAGGTTCCGAGGGCAGACGTCTGTCCGAGTAGGCAGGAGGTGACTGACATTGAAGCACATAAATGTAAGAACGTTGAGAGATAAAATGAGATGAAATTGGTATCTATGAAGTAGATGATCTGCATAAAAAGGGTCTAAGATAAGAAAGGGTATATCTCCAACAAGATGCCAAAAAAAGAGAACCATGAACAGATAAATGAAGAAATGAAAGGAGTACAAACAAGACATCAATGCTAAATGCTTGAGAGAATATCAAAAGAGCCCCAATCCAGTAAATGCAAAATCGCAACGCAACTGTAAAAACGAAAACAACGTTAATTCAAACCCATCGGTCGAGTTGTTGGCGGTGACCGCGACATGCGCTTCCGATTCTGACTCCGATCTCTTTCCCGCCGTCGGCCTTCACTCCGACTTCTGCTTCTGTGCTCATAATGTCCATTTCGTGAGGTAGCTCGGGAAGGCAAATGGGTATGGCTGTGTTCACTACCATTGCTTCCACTAGCGGTATAGCTCTCAGATCCGGACGCAGCAACAGATGGAGGAACTGACTCGGCACTGCTTCCTTGACGATGATGAGAATGTGAATGATGAGGATGATGGCGGTGATTGCTAGCTGCCCGATTCGATTGATGGGTTGGATCATATCTCTGTGGCTGGCTGCGACTCCGCGAACGAGAGCGAGAGCGACTGCGTACTGTGGACTCAGGGGCAGGGGCTGGATTCTGAGCGATCACCGGCGCAGGCGTGGTAGCAGGTGTGACAAAGGCATCAGACTCATCTGTGACGTTTGTGCTTCCGTCTTCAACGTGGAGATCAGACTCCAGATGCCGTTCCTCATCGTCAGGTAAAGCAGCAGGTGTATTTGCCGGGGTCACAAAGACTTCGGTAGGTGCCGTGACAGAGGTGTTCTGCGCGGAGATAGGTCGATGTTCAGTAACGGGGACAGGGGCAGGCGCGTATCCCGGCTCAAGGCCATATTCCTGCTTTAATCTTTTCACGACGGGGCCCATGCGGTAAGCTCCTTCGGGGTGACTATGGTTTTGACAGGGACTCTTAGTCCAGGGTAAAAACCACTCGTAGACGCGATATCCCATCAACTCCTTGAAATTCGCGGAAGAACTTCCTAGATCAAATGGTGTTTCCCCCTTTTTGGTCCTAACGACGACAAAGTTTCGCGTTTCTCCCTTCAAAAGCGGCATGCTATCTGCTGCAAATTGCGGATCTTCTGCATTAGGGAATGAGATGGTGCACATGTATTTTGGAAAATCGATGGTATGTGGTTGGGTATTGAATTTGCTTGTTGGTGGTATGTATATGGCAAGAGTATAATTGCGTTGTTTGCGACGGATACTCTCGATTGTTGTCAGGTTCAAAAAGACGTTGTATAATGAGCTGATGATCATAGCAACCGAAAATAGGCCGAGGAAGGATGTGCTTTTTATACCACGTTAGCATGCATAATGTGAGTGAAGGAAGGGGGTTAAAGAAAAAAGGGGCAAAAAAGAGAAAAGAAAAAACAGAAACTCACATCCCTATAGCCACAATCCAATGCACCGTATAACCCCCCAGCTTACGATGCCTCTCAATCGTATATGCCACAAATATAGCGAAATTGACAATGACGTATAACAAAGCATACACCAAAAACTGCACGAACTGCTTGAAGGTACTCTCCGCAACGACCCCTCCCACCCAGGGACAGAAATGATCCATCTTCCTCACGCACCGATTGACTTCTTTACAATGATGCGTGCGATCCGTCTTGAACTGCGCACAGACGGAACACCACGGCGGTCGTCCATCGTCGCAACATAGATAGACGTCCTTCATGTAAAAAGCTTCTCTGCCCGCTGAATCACGCGGATAAGCACCCGCTGCTGCACGATGGTGCTTTCCCAATCCTAGTTCCAACCCCGCGGATTTCTCTTTCTCGGCATTGGATGATGAGGTTGCGGATGAAGAGGTGTGTAGTCTGCGTACACCATGGCCATGTCGAGGTTCTGCAGTGAATGTGCCGTCTGAAGTGCGTGAGTCCTTTTCGCGGACGGAGTCGTGGTCTGGACCGTAGTCGACGAAGTCCCGGCTCCAAACAACTTTGATGAAGAGGATGGCGTACGTTAATAAGAATGGGATAAGGATGATGTAGTAAAGAACAATCAAGCCGATAGCTGTCGCATGTCGTGGTTCTGGGTACCGGGGATCATGTTGGCGATCAGGGCTTATAAGCCAGTCGACTGTAGATTGGGCGAGAACGCCAACGATTAGCGAATATGCCACATCAGGAAGGGTGTATGTTTCTGAAGGGGTGGTAAATGGTAAGGGATGCGGTACTTACTGCATAGCACGCGTGTGAATATCCAGCATCCGTAGATGACAATTCCAAAGATGATCAATGGGATGATCCTGGCGATGAAATGGGTGGATATCAACCGGTTCAACTCCTCGGTCTCCATTGAAGAGATGGTATGTTGGGTAACTCAAGAATGATGTAAATTTTGAAGATCGCACCGAACTTCATCCAGAGCATGAGAAGTGATGTATTCCGTGTATTTCCCCCAGATATCCCTTCAATTGCTTGAGTTCTGCCTCTCCCCTTCACGCTCGCACGTAAAGGGACAGGAGAGATATGTGATGACTGACTGATTGAATCGACGTATTTCAACGACGACGACGACGAGGATATCCAAAATAAAGAAAGCGAGTTTTAAAAAAAGGATCAATTCAAATGACGAATAATTGCGAACGCAGCGAACAAGCGTATATGTATATGACAATCCACCTGCACGAGATGGCAGCTGCAGGTAGCGGCGGCCGCGGCGAGGGGTTTCCCAGCAGCAGCAGTAGTAGTCAAATGACGATGACGATTATATATCTAGCAGTGAACAGCCACAGCAATTGAAGTCGTCATCACCATGCATTGAGCGGGAGTCCGGCTGTTTGTGTCTGCCTGATGCTGCTCTAGTAGACTTGTATTTGCTTGATTGCTTGTTTGACTGCGCTGTGCTTGATCTGCTTTGCCTTGCTTTGCTGGTGATGGATGCTGCGCTGGCGCGGGTACTCGGGAGAGAATGAAGCGTATATATGTAAAAAAGACACCAAAACCGATCCCAATCCCCAAAACGAACGACTGCGATGGCCGAGAAGAATATGTAACTGCAAAAAGGGATATTCTAGTTTCAGAGGCCCTGTGAAAATGGTGATCGTAAGATCTGCTCTCTGCCTATTCCCCTTCTTCCCTTTTTCTTCCTCCTATTCCGGCTGAGACCGATAGCAATACCGCAGTCCCTTTGCTAAGTTTCGAATTCAAAGAAAGAAGCTGTTTGCGATGTGCTTCTCGCTGGTGATGGTAATGCTGCTAGCTGATTAGGCCCTGTCGCTATCCCGAGCCGAACTCAAGGCAAATTTGTCTGCTGATGGCTGATACTTCAGACGCAACCTGTAATATATAGTACGCAGATGCAGATACCCGGGGGCGTATGAAATGAAGACCTTTCACTCTTGTTGTCCCCGTTTATCTCCTTATTCTTTCAATGCTCTCTCCCTTTTGTCGTCTTTCAGGTTGACTCTCCTAATCAGGTTTTATGTATTTGCTTGTTTCCTTTTCTTCCTTCGAGGCAATAATGATGATGATGCTGCTATTCAAGTCTTGAGCTTTGATGGAGTCGTGCAAGGGCCTCCACGTTTGCTCGGCAGCTGCTTCGTTTCACACAGGGATCCACAGGGACAATTGTCTCGTTTTCTCGAGGGAAGAAGAAGAAGAACAAGAAGAAGGGAAGAGACAGGGTTAAGAAGGAAAATGGACTCGAAAGCATCAGCCACTCAATCGAATGGGAGGGGTGCTTTCTTTTGGTTTTAGTTTGTGAGTGTCTGCTGGTGTGATGTGTCCGTCTGATAGATCGCCGTAGGATATATTACATATCTCTGCTCTTTGATATCATCATCATCATCATTCCCTTCCCTATGCTGTCGCCTGACTCCTCAATTCCCTCTCTTTCGTTCCCGTGGTTCAGATGCTCTTTTTTTCTTGACTCTACGTTCAGCGGTCCCTGGTTCATTTGGAGGCCGATTGGGGAGGGATGGGAAATGGTTGTATATATACTACGTACAGGAGATGGAATGAAGGATATCACGGGCATCAAAAATTTGGAGACATAGATCAAAGTAGGTGGTAGGTTCTTCTGTCTGCTCACGTTGAAAAGACTCAATTATTAATTACGACTACACTGAACTGCTCCAACGTCATGTCTGCATATGATATGCGAGTTACTCATTAACCATCAACATATATCGTAGAAAACACAAATAAGACAATATCCTCAAAGACAGCTGCAAATCAAAATCCACGACTATGGCATTCTTTGCATGTAGGCGAATATTATCAAAGGAGAAATCAATGGCTTTGCCTCTTCATGTCGAACTTGTTTCTTGTCGTTGTGGCGGGAGAAGACATGTTCTCTATACCTACTTCCATACCCGCCTTAAGAGGTAGTAGTAGTAGATGTGATACACGGGACAGTGCAGTATTAAGACACATCCAGCTATTGAATGCAAAGCGATGTTCTTCTCTCTTCTTGGTTCTAGCAAGTCAGTTAATCGACAACCTGTATCTGTATCTTGACTCTGCCTACTTGATACCATCGTCAGAATTGGGGGCTCTCTTTTATGCTCCAGTCAATTGAAAGAACATGAGTATGCATGCACGATCGATTGAAGACCATCGACACCAGCATCGCAGCCAATTCGGCCTGTGATGACATTTCAGTTTTCTTAATATTGAATATACATGAAAGAACCAGCACCATGCCAATTATTCGCTTGATTAATGTAAGCCATCGCCAAGGCACACAGGGGATAGG
>AZGZ01000010.1:214471-233176 GCA_001636715.1 Ascosphaera apis ARSEF 7405 | reverse complement strand
GGTCCCAGGTTTGTCCCCCAGAACTTGCATTCTCCTCTTTCCCTCCTTTTTCGATTGCTTCACCGTTTCATTTCCACCCACTCATTTATTCACGAACGGTGCCTGCTAACTGGAAATTCATAACTCGCAACAGCAATATTTCAGACAACCCTCTTGGTCCCGAGGACCTTGCTTCCCAATCCTACCGCCTCAAGGAGGAACAGCTCCGTCGCGAGGAGGAGAAGCTGCGCGAGATCGAATTGAAGGTGCAGCGGGAAATCCAGGAGAAGCGACAAGAGTTGCTGGCAAGAGAGTCCCAGCTACGGGAGATCGAGGCACGCATGGCCAGAGAGAGGGGAGAGACGCATTAAAACATTGGCCTTGTCCATTGTTTAGTCTCAACGGTTCCCCTTTTTTCTTTTCTCTTTGTCTCCTTTCTCCGTCGAACTAATCTGATACGCTGCGACATGTGAGGTGACGGGGGAGGATTGAACGGTTGAAATAGAAAGAGGAGGGAAGATTGCTGCAATTGTCTTTGTTATATCTCTTTTTTTATATTTTCTTTCTGTTTCATGCTGGCTTTTGTCTAACTGTTACCACTACCTTATCCGTCATCCTGCCTCTGTCGTCGTGGTGATCTTCCTTCCTCTCCTGCCTCCCTTGTTCCTCCCCCCGCCTGCTTCGATCTTATGTTCGGCTTTCCCTCAATTGCTGCTTCTGATATACACCCGCTTCGCCCTGCTCTACCCCTTTCTTCTTCTTCTTCTACATCCCACATACACTCAGCCTCAACCTTCCTCTCGTTTTCGATATCTCGCAAGATCCAGGGGTTGTCCAAATGGTGGGGGAGAAGAGAAGAAGAACTAAGGGAATATCCTCTCACGTAAAAGGCAGTGCGATCTCCTACCACTCATTCCTCGTCGCAGCTTCTTATATTTTCATTTCTTCATATTGCTCTTCTTTTCTTCTTTCTGTCCTTCAAATACACCTTCCCTTTCTTCCTCTTTTCCTCTCTACGTCTCCGCCCTCGCCCTCCCCCCTTTTTTCTTCTTCCCTTTTCCTTTTTTTTGTGTCTGCTCTTGCGCCGCTTTCCTCTTTTTTGTTTTTGTCTGAATATCGTTTGCGATGGAATAATCCTTAATACCAAAGTCGAAAGTCATATCTCTTTCTTTCTCTTTCGTTTCTTCTCTAGAATTCATTTGTCTTTGAGAAATATTGGTTTGAATTAGATTAATGGGGTATTTTGCATTAGATATATGTATGTATGTATAGAGAGGGGGGGGATTATCTATCTATCTATCTATTTATTTATCTGTTTGTTGATTATCTTCTATACATTATTAGACAATTAATTAGAGGGCGAAGTAAATTCAAAGCCCTTGGTGTATGCGAGATGGATATAAACGAGATCGAAACCAGTCGATGCCAAAAAGAAGAAAAGAAAAGAGAGAAAAACAAAGATGAGAAGAACGAGTGTCAAAACCGAAAAAAAGAATTAAAAAAAAAGTCCAAGCGAATGAAGAGCAACCAGATCAACCCCCCTTTAAAACTCCTTGAAACACCTCTCATACATCTCCCTCATCTTCGCGGTATATACCGCTCTAAACTCCATTTCAGGGTCAGGATACTCGTCGAAGTTGCTCGTATCGTCTTCCCTTTCAACCTGTGGGATTATCGGCGGCTGCACCCTCATATTATATATATCATCCCAATCAACACCCCTGAAAAACTCATGTGCCATCACACCCTTCGTGCCGCCTTGAAGAGCATGACCTAGTCGCTCCTTGGGATCAACAGCGCATAATTTCGATATTATATCCCTCGCGACGGGATCGAATCCCTCCGGGAAAGAAATCTTGCCAGCACATATTATATCGTATAACGTCATAGGACACCGATCCCAGAACGGTGGCTCACCGACGAGGAATTCGTAGATCAGTATTCCCAAAGCCCACCAGTCGACTGCTGTGCCGTGGCCTGTATTATGTATTATTTCGGGAGCGAGGTACTCTGGTGTTCCGCATAAGGTGTATGTTTCCCTTAAACCGACCTGTTTAGCGAAGCCGAAGTCGACGAGTTTGATGTGGCCTGTTGGAGAGAGGAGGAGGTTTTCGGGTTTGAGGTCACGGTAGGCTATGCCGTGGGTGTCGTGGAGGTAGGAGAATATTAGGACTATTTCGGCGGCGTAGAAGCGAGCTGTTTCGAGGGGGAAAGTCTTGGTGCGGCGGAGATAGGTGAAGAGTTCGCCTCCGGGACAGTATTCAAGCTTGAAAGGAAAGGAGTTAGTGAGTGGTTTCGAAATGAAAGATATGTGAGTGAGGCTTACCAGCATGTATAATGATTCTGAATCGGAGAAAGTTGTTATTAATGATGTGATAAAGGGGTGATTTGATGCT
Organism: Ascosphaera apis ARSEF 7405; assembly: GCA_001636715.1. Taxonomy (NCBI): domain Eukaryota; kingdom Fungi; phylum Ascomycota; class Eurotiomycetes; order Onygenales; family Ascosphaeraceae; genus Ascosphaera; species Ascosphaera apis. The sequence continues at coordinate 230,801 of AZGZ01000010.1, read as the reverse complement.
GCTTGCAGGGAACGTCGTTCATTACGAACGTGTTCGACTTGATGAAGTTTGACCACTAAATAACATGTTAGAAAGAGCAAGATAATATGAAATTGGTAGTAAAACCAAGCTCACCATCTGCCTTGCGAAGCTCTTTCATGGCCCAGACTTTCTTTTGTTGGCCGTTGCTTTTCAGAGTTGGAAGAATATCATCCTTTCCCTCAAGATCGTCCTTCAGCTTGACAAGCCATACTCTTGCAAAAGTGCCTGTCACTTCCCGTTAGCAGCATATTCGTGAATTCACGCATTCAAATCTGAAAGAAGAACGGCTCACCTGTTCCTAATGTCCTCAACTTATCGAAACAGTCCACACTCAACTTCACAGGCTCCTTCGGTTTGACTTTCTCCTTATCCAGTCCAAACAAACTACCCCTTCTGATGAATTCTCCAGGAGTTGTTGGTCTTGATTGCTCCGGAGTAGGCAGCTGTTTGATATGAGAAAACGACGGCAGATCCCCTAGGTCGAGACATTTTATGTCTGGACTATGTGTGGGTGTGAACTTGAACTGCTTGTTCTGATGATGAGCGGATAGTGGCCTGTCCATGTCGTAGTATCGATCATCTTGATCTGAATCATGATGGCGTTTTGTATGCTGCTTTGATGGCGATTGTGAAGGTGATGGAGACGCTTTCATGAATGTCCTTGATGTAGACCGTGGTGATATAGATCCATCAAGTGTCATTTTTGACGATTCGTGACCCATTGCTGGATATCTGATATGCTGTTCGATGACTTCGTTTCTCTGTTCTGCAATATGCTCTCTGAAGAGATGAAGCTGCAAATCTTCAAGTTTCCTCAACGATTTCCCCTCGCTCGAAATCCCTTTTCCTTTTTTATTCAACAAGACTCTTCCAAGTCTTGCATGTTGCCAAAATTCCTATTTTTTCTTTTTTTTCCATTCCCGTTAGATGACATGACGAGAACTAGGTTTCCCGAACTTGAACTGACAGGGCTCCGCTTCAACAGGCGTCGTATGCTCCAAAAAAAATATAAAAAAAGGAAAAAAAGGGAAAAAGGTTAAAACACTAAACAGTGTAATCCGTGAACCAGACTTTCTTTTGTCTCGTCCGACTTTCCACTGGCTGCCACCAAAGAAATAAAGGTGGGAATTTGACACTTCGATCTTTTTGCTGCGGCCTTTTTGGTGACGCTTTTCCTTATTTTCCTTCGCATCGGGACATCACCCGAGAGTTTACCAGAGAGTTCCGAAGTGGATCGGCATCAGGAGAGAGATCTGGGTCGATTGATGTAATAGTGAAGTGATTAAAAAGGGGGGCCACCGAGAAGTAGTTGTGGCTGAAATTCGAAATTGATATTTTCAGCGTCACCTCTGTGACAGCCCTTGTCACGGAAGGGTCATGATTTGAACGAGCTTGGAAAGAAGAAACCAAAATGAATGGCATTCCAGTTTGTCTTAACGGGCAGAGCCCAGCCCAGGTCTTCTCGGAGGATTAAGAAATCTTGTCAGGAGGTCAGTCTCTGGTCTATATTCAGGCTATACGAATTGGCAGAGTGAGGTGACAAACCGTGGTGCATTCCGTGTCTTGTTTCCTGCACTCAACAATAAGCCACGCCTATCCTGCATCATCCGACCTCCTCCCCCTTGCACGCTGCGATGCGCTGCAATCTGTGCATTGCGCAGGAACTGAGCTAAGCTTTGAACCTTGATAAGGCTGTAAAAGTGCAGGATGATGGATACTTTGTGGTGATACCAGTCTGACCGATGAGTGCCAGGGAAATCATCCTGGGGGAGATTCATCGCCATGGAATGGTTGTCGCCTTGGATGTCTCGTTCATTCATATATGCATACGCACATACGTAGTCCAACGCTCCAAGTACGCATTTCCCATCTAGTTGCACGTCATCAATTATCCGACCTCAAACAGCGGGGGTCATATGCAAGTCTAGGCCTGCTTCCCGCAGGGCTGAACATGGTTTGACAGGTTGACATGTATCGTGAGCTGAAAAGAAAAGCCTCTCATACCACGTCCGTTTCACGTAACAAGCCTGAACTCTTGGGAGCTCCTGGCTGCTATCCCTGGGGATATCATCTTTGACTTCATCCTATTAGGGTCTAAATATTCCTAGCAGTGTAAATGTGACCTATATGCGTGGCACCCCTGTCATTGCCGAAGACAAGGGTTTGGGGGCCAGTGCTGGTCTGTCCTTGAAATTTTGATATCAAATGTAGCCTTGTCTGGGAGTCCGTCGATCAATTAAAGATGAGTGTAGACAATTTATGCCACTAATCTTTTTGTTTCTAAACCGTCGCAAATTCGGAATGCGATTGAGATAATCAAATAGACTTCCTTTGATGATGATGAACTCTGGCGGGGTGCTTTGAAAGTCGCTACGGTTCAAATTTGTTATCAATGCAATGACCAATTTAGTATGCGATAGTTATTTGAGATATAATGTACAGTGTATGCTTGTTATACATAGAGAGGGGATATGTTCATTCATCAGATGCGTAGTCAATGTCTCTCCAAGCATGTCCAACCGCAATACTGAGATCGACTCCCACTTACTCCCCTTCAGCAGTAGCCTCTCTCTTAGCCTTTCTATTCTCTCTCTTCCTATCCCTAATAATCTTCTTCTTCGTTATTCGGATGTGGGGATTGAATTTACTCATCACCCTATCAAATTCCGGAATATATATCGAACTCTTCTCCAGTCTCTCGGCAGCTTCTTCCTCGCCCTCCTCATTAAGCTCCTTGATCATTTCCCGAAGTTCCCGTTTTCTTGACTTCCTCTCCTCTTTCTTAGCATCCTTATCGGTTCCCAATTTCAAATTCCGTGGAAGGCGTGTTTTAGCCCCCAGAGCCCATAAGTCACCCCACTGTGCCTTTCTTGCGGCTTTGTAAGCCAGCTTGCTTGTGCTTCGAGCGACAATCCATCGCTCAATCTTGCCAGCTGGCGTGCAGACGTCGAGGATGATGTGTCCTGTCCTTTTGATGGGTGGGTAGACAATGCGTGGTAGAGAGAGTGGATGAGTTGTCTCTTTGACAAGATGTAGTGGTGCCGGATTGCCCTTGCGATCTTCGTTCTTCTTCATGTTCTCGATTTGTTTCTCTTTGCTTTCGTAGCCGGCGAAAGCAACCGCTGTAGCAGCTTCGCCTTGTTCAATATTCAGAACCTCTCTCAAGTCGATACCACGCTGAACCGCGACGTAGCTAAATTGTACATCTTCGTGGTTATGCGATTTTTCATCGAACAGTATGTTATTCATATATGGTGGCCGATGATATCTCTGCATGTAACTGATATAGTCGCGGCGTCCTGGGGATTTGCCGTCCCTGGTATACATCGGACATCTCTCGTGGTGCGTATCGGGGGCAATTAACATTCCCTTCTCCTTTTCTATGATATCCGGCACCGTCTCGTCCTTCCGCATCGGTCTCTCGTAACTTGTGGATCCAGGAGAGGCAATGAAGCGATCGAGTATATACTGGCGAGCACCAGCTACACACTCGTAACCACGCTGAATACCCTTCTCAACGATAATCAGAATACCACCATTGGGATTGAGCATCTCCCACAGATTGCGGACATATCTCCTCCGTGAAAGTTCATTTTGTAGAGGCCATAGTGCATGTGATGCGACTATGACGTCGTAAGTTTTATGTGGTTGAGGTTCGCGCTGGTCTTCTAGCGTCGGTGCACTGCGGATACGGCTGTAATCAGGTAGGCGAGGAATGAAGGCTGTGTTGTCCAGCAATTTGCTAGAACGTGCTCGTAGGTTATCTGATGCGGCAAGCACTGTGGTCTTTCCGCAAGTGGTTTTGCCGATGTCCAATTGTGATTCAGCGTCACCCATTTTCGCGATCTCCCCCTTGAGTAGATCTTGCCATGCCATAGCTGCTGCACCTCCAGCACCGGCGTCCAAGAATGTCGGGCCGCCTTCCTTCTTGATTAGATTTTGTAACCAGTCCGATCCGGCGCGCTTATGGACTTCTGTGAGTATACTCATTGTCGATGCGTATAGGCCAGGGAACAACACAGCGAGGAACATGTTGGCCTCCAAATCGCTCATGTAATGCTGGCCTGCGCTAATAGGAAGTGGTTGAGCCTGCGACCTATCGCGAGGTACCCTCAAGGAGTTTGGGAGATGGCTGCCCCCAAAAATCTCTGCAGCACCTTCTCTTAGATGTTTATTGGGATAATCGCGTAAGAGCTCCATAGTACCCTTCACAAGAGTGTCATAGGGCAAACTCAATGTCATGGAGTCGCCGACGCGGAATTTGCCCAATTCCGTGAGTTCGTGCAAAGGTTCCCGAGGTTCCCTTTTCTCATCTTCCTCCACAAATGCTTCCTCTGTAGGGATAATTTCGCCCCCGAGTTCCTGGGCAACCTGCTCCATGATTCTCAGACGCTCCTCCTCAGTGGGTTCCGCACCGAGAGCTTCCTTCTCCTGACTCCCTATTTCCTCCTCCATAAGACGCGCAGCGATCTCATCACTGATATCAATAGGTCCGTCATCTTCCTCCTCTGCAAGTGGTTCAAGCTCGGCATCTTCCTCCAAGAACGGCAGTGGTGGGCCGTAGAGACGAGTGAAAGCTTGAAGAGCCTCGTCAGTCATCCATTGCACGGGCGGCCTGTCCCCAAAGACCTGTCGGATCTTGCTGACTTCAGTCAACAAGTCATGCTCGGATCTGTAGCCGACAATAAACCTGAGACTATCCGCAAGGTCCAAGTTTTCCGAATACGCCAGTGACTGAAACCGAGGCAATAGATCTAATTCGTCCAGTAAAAGCGCAAGTTCCTCTTCATTCTTGTAGAGCAATTCGACAAGATCGAAAATTGCATCCTTCTTTTCCTGCGCGATATCCTTCCTTGGCTGCGTTGATGAGGCATCAGCTGCCGGGACTTGAGGTGTATCTGACGAAAACTTGCGTGCAATTGATCTGCGCTCAATTGAAGAAAATATAGGCAACCGAGCCCTGTCGAATTTTCGACTCAATTCGCATCGTCCTAGCCCTCCCGCAAATCCTCGGGCATGCAAAAACGCTGTTTGCTGTATCTGTGTCCTTGGGCGTAGCAGCGCCGTCGCTGTGGCTGAGAACAGGGACGACGAAGCTCTTGCCTGTAAGCGTGCCCGGTACATTGTTCAATGACGACAATGAGCAGCTGGCATTGGAGCACCACGCCTGTAGATCGATCGAACAGAGCCGCAGATGATGAATGATGCCAATGTCTATGCCAATGCCAATTCAAGGTCAAACCTGATCTTCCAACCTCTATGTCACTTGTCTTCGAGAGGTTTTATGCGTGGAGTTTGCTTGTCGATTCTGCTCAGACGTCGGTTGTCGTCATTACCTAAGACTTTACCGGATCTGGTAGTATAGCATGTCTCTATATTGGTATCTAGCATGTCAACTTACAGCCGTCAGACCTCATCCTCAGACGTCTCTCCACGATCATGATTAACATCACATTCAAGACGACTACGACGACAACAACAACAACAACCACGACGACCACGACAATGTCACATCAATGGCGAACATGATGGAATTGGATACTGCATATCATGTCTTCCAACTTCTTCAGAACATGCATTGATGTATGCTGAGTGCAACATTACGCAATTGGGCATGCTAAGACTCGGCTGCCATCTTGACCAAGGCGTGCCGTGCCATATTCTATACTATGGCCATCATCGACATTTGCCACTACGTCATGGTTCAATCATCGATGCTGATCGACAAGCATCTTGATATCAGGGACATTCGCCCTACACCACCTACACCATGCAAATTTAGCTGGTAGAGCTATGTGATACGCTCGTCGTGAACCACGGTGGCGCTACATGGCATGGCCACCTCTCACTCTATCAGGTTCTGATAATCTGTCGGCTTCCGTGATCATGCGTGTTTGGAGGAACTCTCTTTCTGCTTGCGTTTTCGCCACATACAACTCGTGCAGCCGCCTCTGTCTTTTCTTTCTTTTTGCGCATATGTTGATTGTCTTGTATCTTCAACAATGCAATGAAAGATATATAACAAAGCTGAGGCCATCGACTAGAAGAGAGGGTTCAAGCATAGCAAATCACCCTTCGAATGGCCTTATTTACGAAGAAGTATTGATCAGTTGATTGCACAACATGGGAGTCGCAAGTTAGTCCTTTTCTCGCGATCCAAATCACTAGAGAATACCCCGAATCATGGGGTCATCATTTTCTCGAAGATATATGTGCAAAGGGACCAGGGCTGACAAGCATTATCAGGACCAACAACTGCGACAATAGCGTTGTTCTTTCTTGCAGGAGCAAATTTGCTCCTGCTATTTGTTCTGCTAGGCGGAGCAAATAACTCCAACCCACTTAAGAGATTCTATTTCCTAGAAGCAGACACATCAAGGATACCAGGCGCCCCAAAAACGTCAAGATGGACGTTCTGGGCTATCTGTGGCAAGAAGGACGGTCATAATGATTGCCATCACCGCAATGCGGGGGTGCCTCTAGATCCCCCTGGGAAGCATAACTTCCAAACGAAACAGGGTGTGCCTCGTGGTTTCATAGGGTATGTGGCTTATGAGAAAAGATGTTGTTCAGTAGCGGACAATTTACTAACGAATAGTATAGTACGAGGCACTACTACTACATCACCCGGTTCTTCTTCGCCTTCTACTTGATTGAGATGTTCTTCGCCGTCTGTGCATTGATCGCCGGTTTCATGGCCTGCTGCACACGGATTGGATCGTGGATCTCGAGTTTCTTGACGCTTATCGCCTTGGTCTTCCAGATTGTCACCGCTTCGCTAATGACGTACGTTCTTCACATCCCCAACTATATACGATCCAGGTTCTCAAATCACAACGCGCAATTGCTCACATACCCTCCTTCTGATATAGTGCCGGCTACGTACAAGGTCGCAATAAGTTCCATCATGATGGTCGTCACGCAAAGGTTGGAAGATATATGTTCGCTTTCATGTGGACATCGGTTGTTCTTCTGTTCATCTCCAGCATACTCTACTGCATCGCAGGTATTGCACCAAGTGCCGGTAAGGCAAAGGATGAGGCATTCGGCAAGAAGAAGAGCAATAAGAGGCGGAAGTCTAGTAGTGGCAGGGCCGAGAAGGCCAGCGACTACGTCTAAAAGTGGAAAACAAGTATTTTTATTTTTTTTTTCGCGCTTTTTTTTTATTTTTTTTTTCTTTTCTGGCGCGATGAAGCCTGTTGTTTACGAGCTTCAGAGCTCATATCAGATCGGTGTTCCATGAACTCCTATGCGTGCTCTCCATTTGGTCATGGATGGAGGAATGCGATTCAGAAGAATCGGCGTCGGTTTGGGACTATCATGCGATGATGAAAGTGATGAGGTACTGCGGTATATCTACCGTATGGCCGCGCCGCTGGAATCGGACGTCTTAATTGCCGGTGAGTATCGAGTTTTATCCCTGATTTACCCCTTTTTCCAGCATCTCAAGAAGTAGGAGATTCGTAAAGCATAATACTGACAATATTACGCATCAACCAGACTTGTCGGGGTTTCTGTCCTCTCCTTTTATTTTTTGACAAGAAACCTAAGCGTCTGGATTCAGTGTCTGATTTTCTTTTCTTTTTTTTATGATTTTTCCTTGGTCTCTTTCTTCTGATTTGGTTGCCTTCTATGGAAATCGGCTTGCTGCTATGATTGCTTTTTCTTTCGTATTCCTTTCTCTTTTTTTTTCAACAAAAAAAAAATTATACAGAAAAAAAGGATAGCTCATCAGATACACGGGAACTGTTGACATACATGGGTGTGAAAGAAGCTGTCGGCACAAGAAAGGTATCAAGTCACCAGGAAATCATTCGACACATTGATAGTCACAGATTAGCATACAGGGAAGAAATGGAAACCGTTCTGATATGAAGGAGTTCAATGTTAAAGTTCATTCAGGGGTAAACATATAACATAATCAGTAAGAAGACAATCAGGGCACTCGCGGCAATGAGAGAGGGTCTTGCCGAGAACCAACTATGAAAACATCAAGTATACATCATTGTAAGGCTACTGTCAGACTTGTAGAGAAATTTGGAGTATGGTAATTGCTTTTACTTGCTATGAACAGCATCTAAGGGGAAAAAAAAGACAGAAGATGATACCCAATTCACAGCAACAAACGAGAAAGACATTTTACGGTTAGCAAGCGTATCCCTCTAGTATGACCGATATTTATGCGCTTCCCTCCTTGACACCCTCAACAGCACCACGAACACCAGTCTTCGAGCCAACCTCGCGAGCTGTGATCTGCATAGCCAAATGCTCGTTGATGCTGACCATGACCTCAACCTTAGCATTGGCCTTGACACCACGGACAGCCAGCTCAGCCAAGGGCTTGGTAGACTTCCAGACGACCTCACGGATCTCCTCTTCCTCATCCTCATCAGAATCGAAATCGGAGTCCTCATCATCCTCACCCTCTTCGGGCTTGGCCTCCTTCTCCTTAGGCTCGGGTTTTGTGACCTTGATCTCGGACTTGCCCTCAGAAACACGAATGATGACATCGCCGGCCTCCTTGACGGTGTACTGCGCAGATCTTCTGGCGGGAAGAGCGGTCTCGGCAGCGAGAAGCTGCTTGAAAATGGCCTCAGAGCCCTCAGCAACGAGCTCGACACCAACGGCGTGGGAGAGGTGAGGGGTGACGGTGACCATGGGGTGGGCAGACTGCTCGATATCCTCCTTATCAAATTCCTCGATCAACGAAGCCTGGATGGCAGCACCGCGAGCAGTGACGTCAGAGGGGTTGATAGCGGCAGGGTTGGTGGCGGGAGCATGGACAGCAGCTTCGGAGAAGAGGGACTGAACGAGACGAGCGACCTTAGGGGTGTGAGAAGAGCCGCCACTGCAGATAACCTCGTTGACGTCGAGAATATCAAGGCCAGCCTTCTTCACGGCTTCCTCAAGCAAGCTTGTGAATGCAGAGAAAGTCTTGCCAGCAAGAAGCTCATATCTAGTTCTGTTGATGTTAGAGCGGTAGTCAATACCATCGACCAAGCTCTCAACGCTGAAAGCAGCGTTGGTACCAATGCTGAGGGCCTTCTTGGTAGCCTCGGCCTCCATCTTGAGCTTAGCCAAGCTGCGAGCGTTTTCTCTGGGGTCGGTCTTGTGCTTCTTGATGAACTCCTTGGCGAAATGGTCGATGAGGATCTGGTCGAGCTGAGCACCGCCCAATTCGTAGTCGTGAGCAGTCGCGAGGACAGTGTACATTCCACCACGGGCAGCGATGACGGCAACATCGGATCTCGTGCCACCGAAGTCACCAACAACGACAATTTTGTCGGTCACCTGAGAGTCCAACTTGGAGTCGTAGGCGAGCAGAGCGGCAACGGGCTCGGAGATGAACTGAAGAACGTCAATGCCGGCCTCCTTAGCGGCGGCGGAGAGGGCAGCAGTCTGCTCCTCGCTGAAGTTGGTGGGGACGGTGATAACAGCGGCGTTGACCTCCTTTCCAAGGAAATCAGAGGCAGACTGTCTGAGGCGGCGCAAATGCCTGGTCATGACCTCAGAGATGGAGATATCATTTCTCTGCTCCTTGACGGTATCGCGGATGTTGAAAGCAATGGTGGCATCCTTCTCCTGAGGGTGAGCGGAGGCATGGCAATTCGTAACATCTATCGATTTGAAGCTGCGAAAAAAAAAGGATATTAGCATACGCGAAATGCAAATCTTGACGATAATTAGATTTTTGTATATATCGTAAGACATACTCTTTGCCGAGGAAATCTCTGAAGTAGGCGACTGTGTTCGTGGGGTTTCTGATCAACTGAGCCTTGGCCTGAGTGCCGTGATATTCCTCGCCATCGACATAAGAGAGTATCGAGGGGATGTGACGGTCTGAGAAGAAGATAGATTGTCAGTATATCTGTCAATCTGACGATAAGAATAAGAATTTGATATCAACATACCACCCTCCTCGTTGGCAATAGCCTCAGCTTTTCCCTCCTATAATCAACAACCATATCAGTAACTAGTCCATACTGACTCCAACGAAAAACACCCAGCACCCCTCTAAATCAACATACAGGACCAGTATGAGCGATAGAGCTGTTAGAATTTCCGATGGTGATGCCGATAGCGCATCTCTCCTGCTGAGTCTCAGAAGCAGCCATTTTTGCAAGACTTTTTTTATGATATATCACGTAGAAAAGAAGAAGGCGACGAAAAAACTTCGATGAAAGGGTATAAAAGAGACGAAAAAAAGAATCTGTCTATCAGTGAAAAAGAGATGAGAAAAGATTGCAATGAACCGAGAAATATTAATATGTTATGCGGGTTTTTGCAGCGAGGAAGTAATTTTTATGTACAGCGCAAAGAGAAGAAGAAAAAAAAAAATTAAAAATTTGGGCGGAGCCAGGGAAAAGGTTCGGCGAAGAAGATCTTCCACCCAACCAGCAGCGTGTTGATGGAGAAGGGGAAAGCAGATATTGAATTAACAGGAAGAAGAAGAGGAAGAAGGGGAAGAGATAGAGAAAGAGATATTGGGCATCGACAATGGCAAAGGAATCGGCGCTGGACGGGTTGTCCTTTGAGCGCAAGAACAAGCATCTCTTGCGACTGCCAAAGAGTGCGCATCACCCTCTTCACACTCAATGTGCTCTTCTTATACACGCTCTTTACTGACTTGAACCAGATGCGCGCATAGCTAAAAGACCTATCCCTCATCCACCACCATCAAACCCATATGCTGGCAGTAGTGCTCCAAAGATTGTCTATGTCTCGACGAAAACCCCCTTCATGAGCGCAGTCAAGCGCGTGCAGAAGCTTCTAAGCCATGCTGAATCCAGAGCCACCTCCAAGATTGAATTGACCAAGAGGAAAATGGGCGACAAGTCGCGAATGAGACAGCTGATGGAAGCCAGTGAGACTCTATCGCGAGAGGCGGTGCATGTGAAGGCGACAGGCCGCGCCATTGAGAAGGCTGTCAATATAGGGAAGTGGTTCGAGGAGCGGAATGAGTATACTGTGAGCACGACTACGGGATCGGTTATGGTGGTCGACGATATAGTCGAGGACGAGAATGCTGCTCAAGACGCATCAGAGAGCACAGGACATTCCTCAGAGAAGAAGAAGTCAAGAAGAAAGGCGCGAAAACTGGCGGTCGACGAGGATGGCGAATTGCTCGAGTCACGAACACGCTACGTCAATACCGTTGATATTGCCATCACTATGAAGTGACGGTACGATCTTGAACTTCGAAAAATACTCTATCTATGACTCTGAGCCTAAGCTTGGGCGTTCAGAGTCATATACTACAGCACCAGCTCGGGAAGCAGTCTGAACTGCCATATCCCCCGCCGGTGTCAATGCGAGCCTTGCGCATCACCCCGGACCTGATTCAGGGGTCAGTTGGCATTGGAATTGCCAGTGCTCCGGCACCAGCACATATCATTACGACGATGCGGTTGTGGTAGTGTCTACTACACACTAACGCTGATGGCCGTTGACGGGGGAGATTAGACCTCTGAAAGAGTCATTCCCGTTTGCGAGTCTACTTCCTCGAGACTTCCGCAAGGGAATACGGATGTGAAAGCTATAAGCGTCTATATCTGTTTGTTTCTTTTTGGAGGGGGTCAAAGCATCCAGACAATGCCGTAACTTCATTATTTTTGAAGATTGTATAGCTTAACTCATGCAACGCTATATTGCTGAATGAGAATGCGGTCATATTTGCATGTGTCAATGATGATTATGATATCTGCTGCCGATTCACATCTATGAATCCAAATTCAATTCTTTCAATACCCTTGTAACAAGCTTCTTCTGCTCAGACACGCCCAGCTTCTTCTCATCCGTCTCCGTCAGACACCGTCCTATAGCAACCGTAGCTCTCACGCGGGCCTCTCCCGCCCCCGAACAATCCACCCACACCTTGCCGTTCTTCCCAACAGCAATCTCAAAACCTCCTTGCTTCTCCAACTTCTTCCCTAGTTCTTCTAGCACCACAACACCAGACTTATCGGGTCCGCCGCCCATCATTAACCTGTTCGCAAAGCCAGTCGATATATCAAACGTTGTGCCACCAGTCAACGGACCAAGACCATCAGGCTCTGCTTTGCCTGTGGCTGGATTGACACAGGTCAATTCAACTTCTCCGACTCCCACTGATAGAACGCGCGCATATACTATCTCGGACGGACGTAGCTGCGGCCTAGTTTTCTTCGTCGCGCCTTCAAAAGCAAGTTGACCCAACAGCGCTGGCTGCGAGTTCGGCGTCAGGGAACATTGGAAATAATCCGTAGTCGTGCTGCGTATCTGCGCGATAACAAGATCATTCGGTGAAGGGACGTATCGTCTTTTTGGGAATGTTTGGACAGATATGGTTATTCCCGAGCGTTTTTGAGTTGTTGTTAGGAGGCCTGCTTGTGTGGTTGTGATGACTGGTTTGGACTTGTGGGAGTTTGCTCGCTCGTCTTGCAGGAGACGTAGTCCGGGAGTGAGCTTGAGAGGTGCTGTGGATTTTTTGCCTTGTGGATGGCCGATATGGTCGCCTGGAAGGAGGATTGTTTCTGACATGATGGTTGCTCTGATATCCGATTTTGACGGGGGTGTAGGCCGCGAGTGAGTTTGATAGTGATCTATTTCGATTAATCCGATGCGCAGGAGATTCCCAGTTCCTATCCCAATAGCCTGACAAGTATTGAATAACCCTTATTCTTGATGTTAAACGGCGATGTTGCTGCTTGATTCTCAAAGTTGATCATCTCTTCAACATCTCCATGATATGGTGTAATTTTTAATTTTTTTATGGCGTAAAGTAAAGAAGGAGGGAAAATCTGGAGTGACGTCATCTCCACGTGATGGATATAAGAGGTCAAAGAAGGCAAAACATCACAGAAAAGACAACTACGATGAGGAAGACAACGAGGGGGATGGAAAGGATGATGATGATAATGATGATCAGATTGGATGGTAATGGCTATGGCAAGTGATATAGATTCAGTTTGATACGATATAAGAACGGTTTCAACCTTGTACGCCAGAGGCATGAAGAAAAGAAAGAATGAAGAACGACCCTCTTCATCAAATTATTTGGAAAGCAGACAAGGTTGAGGGCGTGTGTGATAGCAATCTCCCTTTCCTCTTCTCAATTTTAGAAAATGCAATCATCATATTTGTTATCACAAAAGAAACAGTCAATTCAATCGGGAAGAGCAATTCCCCCACCAAATCCCTATCTAATTCCGTTCAAAGGAGCTTCCCTTCCATCGAGAACACAGCCCTACCGGAAAGCGTTATGTTGGCAATCTCCCGTCCCGACGGCTCAAGCTGCACATCCACGCAAAGCTGACAGTTCCGCCCAACATGCTGACCCTGTTCAAACGCATACGCATGTCGTAGTATATCCGGCTTCTGCAGTGCAAGATACGCCGCCACAGCACAGCATGCACTTGCAGAGGCTGCCTCTTCCTTCTTGTTTTTGATCGATCGAATGCTCAGGCGAGTGATGAATGGCTCCTCTGTGAAATCTGTCTGTAGCTGGACAAAATATACTGCGCCGATGACAGCGGTACCGGGCTTTTCCGGTGAGAACTTCCAGTCCTCGTCGAGATCTGGATCCGGGGCTTCGCTCGGGGTGAGCCTCTGCATCAAAGCTGGCGTCTCAGTCATGTCGACGAGGGTGTAGGTGAATCCTCTTGACAGCGAGAAGATGGGATATGACGCTTTCATCTTCAATGCCTGTGGGTGAGAGACTAAACCGCGCTGAACAGCGAGCACTTCATCCTTCGTCGTCTCGATCCCGTGCACATGGCAGTCGTGTGGGATCTCAATTGCAGCAATTTGTCTAGTCGGATCGAACCGTGCTTGGATCTCAGCGTATTTTGTTCGTAAGATGCATTGCCTGAACTGCTTCGCTTTCTCCTTCTCCGTGCCTTCAAGAGCACGGAAGACGTAATGGGCGACACCGAAGAGTGCCCGCGCAGAAAAGAGATGCTCGTAACGCGGGCTGTAGAGATCGACGCCGTATACGAGTGGTTGGCTTGTCGATTCGGTATCGTGGAGGAAAGCTGTAGTCACGAAATTGAATTCCTGTGCGATCTTCTGCTCCTTTGCCGGCGCAATGGGCACATTGCCTACTCTCACTACGGAGAGCTGGTCACCCTGATACCTGCACGCATTCTTGTCAGTTCACATACATCGCTTGCGCAGCAGTGCAAACATCAAAGAGTATCAAAGCAACGGACCTATCGGATGAGAAAAGATCGAGAACAGCTATTTTATCCTTTGATATCAGCATTGTTTCAGAGCAAGCCAACTTCGTTATTGCGGCCCAGGTCGTAGAGACCTACCGTAAGTATGACTTGAGCCCGACATCCTTGTTATTGTGGCGTTGATGGTAGGTAAACCAGATGAATTTTCCGAGACACCTTTTTCTTTCCAAAGAAATATGATATAGATTGGAAAGGAGGAATGCTCTCTCTCTGGTGAAAGATGTAATAGACTCGGTTAGCAACTAGATACTATTCTGTACTGTTCATGCCTATCCCTCGTGCTTCTCTTCCCTTCCCCTCTCTAGCCAACAGCCGAATGCTCCAGTTCCAGTTCCAGTTTCAGTTCCAGCTTGCCTGTGCTCCATTGTTGAGCATCGAACCTTCCAAGGGACCCAGAAGTGAAGAATCACGAATAGCAGTACATGGTCCGCCCCATACCTTTTGTGTCACTGCCGAACAATCTAGTAGTACGGTATGATATCAGCGCAGCCAGCAGCAGAAATCGAACTCTTAAGGTCAGGCCCCTGTAGAAGCCGACGAAACGTTTTGCTTTTCCGGATTGAAAACAAGCTCTGCTGATCAGCCGACTTTTGCTGGATGATGCGTGAAAGGGTGGAGGATGGAAAAAGAAGAAAGGATGGCAGGTTTCAAAGGAAGAGCAGACCAGAGATCAGAGGAGCATCATCTACAGCAACATACACACGGACGGTGAGCAGGAAATGCGAATGTAGCTCGTTATATGTATGTACGGAGGGAGTGGCGCCTTGGCGATAGTAGAATGAGGTGAGGGTTAATATCCGCTGCTTGTAGATCACCGCCATGATCTCATCTCGCAGAGGGGAGGGGAAAAAGATCATGGTAGGTGGGCAGCAAGATCCATGAAGATTGGTGATGTCCCGATGCCAACATCGGCCACTTCCAAAGGCATTGCAGCCTAGGTGTCCCTTCACAATGCGCGTGTTTTGAGGCCCAGGTTCAGGCGTGCTGACAGTATGGTGGTGCGGTGGTGTGGTGGTGTGATTGTGTACATACAAAGCTACAGCAGATTCCTGGATCATGGGCTTCAAACGGTACAGCTAAGCCAGAAATCATCGATGTGAATGCCGTCGTTGTTGACGATGGTGATGATGGGATGCCCAATGTAGTGGCAGACAGGGAATATTGATATAGCACACCCTCATACCTCCCTGCCTCGTTCCCATTCTCTTGTCTCGCACATTTCTACCGCAGAATCCTACCCATATGAGTACGGATGAATGCCGTACGTGCAGTACATACCTAGTGCCGTCAGCGGCTGCTTTTTAGGTTGAAGAAAATGGGACAGGGGTGGGGAGGAAGAGGGGGGAAGAGACCCTCATTTTTGGGAGCATCACATATCATACTCTGCAGAACATTTGTCTCGTATCATGTAACCTGAACTGCAGAAAGAACGAAGCCTAAACCAAAACAAACCTCAGACCAACAGCAACCTAGACTAGGAAGAAAAGGATGGCCTTTCGAGAGAGGCTCATCATCCATGTCGCTGCCAGATTGACTGAATTGAGTTTTGGTGATAATTGACCCAAGCTAGGGTTTCCTAGGGGAATTGAGGAGATGCATGGCCGGCGACAGCGGATGCCGTCGATCGACATTGAAATGGAGTAACTGAACATCCAGACTATTCGTGGGCCCTCGAATATTCGCCTCCAGTCGACCGATCAATCGATCAATTTTTCTTGCCATCGGAAATGTGCAGTCTGGAAATGTGTGTGTGCTCTCGAACATGAGATGCAATTCTACTCCGGTGCTTGCTTGGAACGTCTGTCCCTCCTTGCATCCCGCCCGTGCTAGTCTGACACCCCCTTTTGAGATTTTGACACCCCAGGTCGATGATGATTGGCCGAAAGATGTTAAGTTTGGATTGTACAGAATTGTGCCTGCGATGAGTAAAGGATTTATACACAACTCACCAATAGACAGTGACATAACTTCGCTTTATGCACCAAGTTGCATCGCCTACACTCAACTATAATGCAATGCGCAGACATTACAGAGATAGGAGACATTTTATAATGTATAAAGCGCATATCCCAACCCTCCCTGCCCTATACCCT
>AZGZ01000010.1:184101-214371 GCA_001636715.1 Ascosphaera apis ARSEF 7405 | reverse complement strand
GGGGTGTCAGACTAGCACGGGCGCTTGCATCCGTCTTCTCTCTTCTTAGATAATGAGGCCTCCGTTTCTGAGGTATGATGATAGGTGGAAGTCAATCATTTCATAGACTCGATTTGCACGGTCTTGTTGATGGGTACAACCAACTGTAACAAGAAAAAGAACTTCAGAAAGAAACAATCTCACCTCTAACTGGAATTTGTTTATTTCCATCGTCACCATCAACTGAGGAAATTTGAAGGTAGGCACTTACAGTCCTTGATGTTTGAGTACTTTGTCTACTTCAAAACAACAGAGACGATTTCCACTTGACCGTTCAAGCTATATGGGACTTCTCTCTCCAAAGATAGCAACGGTATCTAGAGCTGGTCCATCGTTTTCTTTCTCTCACCTCGTTGCCTCGATGCACGGTCTCTGCAACAAATCGTTCTCTCCTCACGGGCAAACGCATTGTCGCCAGAATCTTTTCCTCTTCACCTCCACGTGGCGATGAGAATGGAACGTGAAGATTGCTTTTGAGTATCGGGTGATCATCTTATATGATTCAATCTGATATAGGCGACGGGCAACCCCTGTCGTCGTATGCAAGGGACCCGACAACTTGCCCAGCGTTCACCTTCAGTCAGACATGCACACAACTTCTTTGGTCACAGAATTGTGAGAAACGTGATGATTGTGGGAAGCAGGGGCCCCCTCCTGAAACAGGTGCGGCTGCTGTTTTGATGATGTCCCCGTCGAATGGATCTGAGCATGTTGAGAAAGTGAGGGCATCTCCGTGTTGGATCAGCCGAAACCATTTGCGAAGATACCTCAAACCTGGGGGTGCACTAGACAGGGATAAGTACGGGAGAAGAAAGAAAAGGTTGTTCTTCTCCGTTCGGCTCATAATTTCCAATTCAAATGAGTGTCCGGATAAAGCACCAGTTTGATTGCGCCCACCCAATGCAAATGCATCTGGTCCCGTTTTATTTCCTTCACGACGGCTCCATGTTATCAAGGCCTTGTCTAAATGCAGAAACAATGCACGGGCGTGATGTGACACTGCCTGAAGACTCGGAGCAGCAGCAAATTGTTTTGCATGGTGGAAGGTATCATGCAGACACCCTTCCTACGGGGGTCTATCTTCCTTTGTATCGGCCATCCAACGATGAAGGCGAAGAAGGCCGAGCTCTTGAGGCTCATCGCCCACGGTGGTTCATGCTCGAGGTGGTCAAAGGCATTATGCCTCCGCCACGAAACTAACAGCGGGAGAAGAATCATGCATTTCTCTCTTTGACAATGAATCGCTTTGCAGCAGTATGTATGTATAGGACGAGGGTATAGATGGCTCCCTGCGTACCCTGCCTGGCCTCTTCTCATTCATTTTCTTCTTCCTCGTGCCTCTTGCTGTGATCATATCTGTCGCTTTTTCTCTCCATACTTCAACGCTGGACATCGTCCTTTCTATCCTGTTTTGTTGACGCATATTGAAGAAACCCCCTGATCTGAAACTTTGAAGACAATTCCATCCATCGAGTTTGCTATCCATAAGTGTACTCTTGATCGATCAGGCCATCCAGGAGAAGTTTAGCTAGGCGCCTCTTGTGATCTAGCCCCAAACCATAGCATCAATTCCTGAACTTTGCTTGATCTCGACAGAAAAAGCAAAGATTAGAGACAACATATCATTGTGCACCGATTTCGCCATCCAAGACCCCATCTCCACTGTCTGTATATCATCAGACCTCTGTGGTTCTGCAACAGCCAGAACAAGCTATCTCAGGCTATCCATTACCTTTCCCCATAAGAGAAAGGCCTCGACTTCAGCTGAGAAGCCACCACTGTCGATATCCGCTTAATTGCGTGTTTGGTGTGGCAGATTGGCCTCAGTTGCTCCTGTTTCTACCCCTTGAGGAGGTTTGCGATGTGGTCTCGATAAACAACAAAAGAAAGATAGTCCTATTGTCGTCGCCACGGTCACTGTTGCTGTTGCTGTTGCTATCGCTATCTCTATCGCTGCTTCAATCGCCACTATCAACATTGACATTGATCACCTAATTGCTGCAGGGCAGCCTGGTGGTGTTGTTTTTGTTCCCCATTAACTGTCTATTCCCTCTTATCTCTAGGGTGTTTGCTTTACTGCTGGCTATTGCAGAGTATTATATATAGCGGCTATCCTCCTCCCTCTCCTCATTGACCTTTCATTCGTCCTTACATCCCTTCTATCGTCAAGAAAGACATCGCATTCTTATCCTCATATAATCACTCATATCCATTCATCATGGTTGACCACCAGATTTCCCCTGACACCCAGATTCAGGGGGAGAACAACAACTTCTCAGCTATTCTCGACCAAATCCTTCGCAGTGAAGGACAATATGAAATTCCTCTGAGATCAATGTTCGAGCTCAATTTAGAAGCCGGCAGACATATGTCATATGCTGTCTCTGGATTTGCGCCTACCAAGCAGCCGAATTTCTCCAAACCCCTCAAGCAGGACAATCCAGCTGCCATCATCAAATCGAGACTACTGCAGCAGATTACGAGACGGTCTGCTGAGCATTCCAAGCTGCCTCCTAGTTTTTTGACTTCCTTTGTCAGGAAGTGTTTCGTTCCAGATCTTGAGTACGTGGATTTCCCACAGGCATTGACTGCGTTGGACTATATCAAGGATTTGGAGTCACGACGAGTCAATGAAGTCGCCATTGTTCAAGAAAGACTTGAGCATCTAGACGGCAATCACTATACCCTTGACTCGGGCAAGTTCGCTGGTATCGTTCGATTGCGGGACTCAATTGAAGAGAAATCGAGGACCGCCGCTGCTCTGTATAGTCAGGTTTACCTGCGTGTTCGTCAATGGGTATGTCTATTTTCGAAACTATAACGATATTAACACGGCCTTATGCTAACAACCTCAACAGACCATTGTGAACGAGATGATGTTAACACCGTTCAACAAAGCCAATTGCTTAGCTATGCTCAACACATTGTTTCCTTCAAAACTTAACTCCCCTCCAACACGACACGTCTCTGTTCAGCGCATGGCAGATCAGAGACACAAGTTCGCGGACTACATCCGTGCAGTCGAGAAACACAATTC
The DNA here is from genome assembly GCA_001636715.1 of Ascosphaera apis ARSEF 7405. Taxonomy (NCBI): domain Eukaryota; kingdom Fungi; phylum Ascomycota; class Eurotiomycetes; order Onygenales; family Ascosphaeraceae; genus Ascosphaera; species Ascosphaera apis. The sequence goes on along the minus strand of AZGZ01000010.1, from coordinate 211,295 downwards.
TACAGACTGTCTTCACAACATTATCGTCCAGGATGCACGAGCTGGCGAGACCACAGGGTGGCCCCTGACCCATGAGTATATCGAGAAATATCTTATGCTCGCCAATGACCTCATCGCTACTTGCTATCAGCTCAGCAATTACGGTAATTTGGAAGGGCCTCGGACTATGCGGCGTGGTAAACAGGACTCTGGCATCAGCATCAGCTCTGATGAACGCCCTGCGTCCAGCGGAACGAATGCTACAGCTTCTAGCGGCAGCACGTTCAGTTCGCGGAAGTACTTACGCCCACACGCATCGACCGTCTTTGGAGACGGCCGACCAACACTTGAACGGATTGGTAAAGAACTTCGCAAGATGAAGTCACGCGGGAACTTGGATGTCACTACAGAGAAAAAGCCTCGTCACTCTAAATCATTGGGCGCTTTGCGCAAAATCAAATCATTTGGACGTTTGAAAATTGGTGACCGTGCTGCGGATGAAGTCCGGCAGTGCTGCTATGTTGACTCTCCGAAAGAAGTTGAAGAGTTCAAGCGAAAGAGGATTGCTTATGAGTCGAGGAAGTTCGACCTTAAGATGCCTATGCCTGGAACAGCAGCCGCCAAATGACTTGAATGAAAATAATACCTGGATGAAATTACTACTAACGACCCTTTGACTTTATGAATTGTTTAATGACTCTTTTGCTTTTTTGATGCTTTCTTCTGGTGTCCTCGAATTCTTCTCTTTTTTTGTCTGTTTTATTTTTGTCTCTTCCCTGTCTCATTCTCGTTACTTTTGTTGATTGGCTTTGAGATTTGACGTCCATACAACTGATTCACGCACTCTCTCACACTCTCTCGATTTGTTCGTGATTTTGACACACTCAGTGCAATTCACGTTGGACCTTGATTTCTCTTTGGCGTGTTTGGTGTCTTCTGTCTTTTGAGGATTCTTTTCTGGACTTCTGGTCACACAATCCTTTACCGGTCTTCTTGTTTCTGTCAGTCAAGTCTTGTTCAGCAGCAATTGGCTTTGCTAGATGCTATGGGGTATATGATTGTTCGTTCGTTTGTCTATCTATCTGTCTGTCTGCCTGGTGCGCAAGGATACTACCAATATAGTCCGAGAGAAGGAGATCTACAGTTGATCGTGTTAATACCCTCCAATATCATGGGATTTGTTCTTTTAAACAATTTTTAATTGCTGGCTCCTGAATGTAGTACTGTGAGGTGAACATATATGGTCCGGTGGAGATCAAGATGATAAGACATATGCTGTCATCGCCAGCTCCACGGCTAAGAATCGAGGGGTTTCTAGGCATCTTACATTGCGTAGTATATTCGCACGGCCGCTCAACCTTTTTACATCATCGATCTCAACTTCAACGACCTTCATCACATCGATTGTATCAGGTCTTCTTGCTTTGCTTTGCTTTGCTTTGCTTTGCTTTGCGTTGAATTGCACTGCATTGCATGATGTATTGATCGACCAATATACTCTAGTCGTGGTCGGCAATCTATATACGACGAATTTGACACGCATAAAGAACCACGCTCAATTGTTACCACAGACTGTGGACACTTCAGGGAGTTTGGATAAGACCATCATGGCGAGATCGTCGTGCTTATTGCAATCTGCCTGGTTGCAGGTTTTTGCCATTCTGTTGTCCTCACTATTGGTGGTGGTCTCTGGGGATCAATCAGTAAACGTGGCATTGAGGGCACCATTCAACAACCCTCCATATCTACTAGAACTTCTGTATGTGATAACTGGTCTGCAGCCTATGAAACTAACTGATTGCTAACTACTGTTCAGGGAGACTGCTGCGCAGGAAAATGAAAGCTGCTATTTTTCATTGCTGGACCGCATCGCTGATGGTGCGCTATCTGAAACCACCAATGATCAAGAACTATACAGTGCCTTTAAACAGCTCCTTCAGGAAGATGGGCACATCACCTCTAAGTCAGCACTTTCGCTCTTCGATTTCTCCCTAGCTCTGCATTCTGCTGCCCCGCGAATTGAAGCGCAATATCAGTTCTATAATACCTCTGTTGGGCCAACGGTCACGGCCGCGCAAGATGCAGCGTGTCCTGTATGGGCACACTACGAGGGCATGCAATATTGCTCCCCTACTCTTGAGCGAGCACAGCAAGATGGACCTGCCATTGAAAATATGAAGTTTTTGCCGTTCGATCGAGTATTAGGTGACCCGGAGGCACCAGGATTGGTCTTGTATGCTGATGTTTTATCACCGCAATTCCGTGAATTCCATCAAGAGATCAGTCAAAGAGCTAAGGACGGGGAAATTTCGTATCGCTTGAGATATAGACCTTCTGCACATGGACCAAGCGAGCCACTGATGATGAATGGCTATGGTGTGGCTCTCAATTTGAAACGCACAGACTACATCGTCATTGATGACCGTACTGCTGAGCAAGAGAATGACAAGAAAGAGGATGAAAAGACTTCAGCGGATTCAGATGACCTCCAGCCTCTATCAGCCTCCGAGCTATCTCAATTGGGATTGCGTGCTGCTAGCTTTGTTCTCAACAGTGAAGACCCATTTAAGACATTGGTTGAACTAGCTCAGGATTTCCCCCGTCTCTCAAATGCTCTTGCAAATCACGATATCGATGAATCATTCATTGCGGAACACCAACAAAATCAAGAGAAATTCCTCCGCCCTGGCCTCAATCAGATATGGTTGAACGGATTACCCCTTGATGATGAAGATGATGTGGACGGATTCCACTTGCTGGAGCATCTACGACGAGAACAGGCGTTGGTGAACGGATTACAGGATGTGGGCTTCACTGGAAAGGAAGCAGTTGATGTGATCAGCAGCACTCTAAGCGCATCTTCTGGACCAAGCGACGACAATTTACGTTTCGACTACCGAGATGACCGGGAGGAGAACGAAGTCATTATCTGGCTCAACGACCTCGAGAAAGATGAGCGCTACGCTAATTGGCCGTCTTCAGTGCTATCATTATTACGCGCAACTTACCCCGGCCAACTTTCACCTATACGTCGTGATATCCATAATGTTGTCATTCCTGTCAATCTCACAGATGTGGACGACATCAAACTCGTCACCTCAACTATTCGAATGTTCATCAACAAACGCATCCCTTCCAGATTCGGTCTGGCGCCGTCAGTCTCCCGGGATGGCTCTATTCCAATCGTTAAAGTTGCTCATTATATAGCAGATACATACGGTCCAATGGCTTTGCTGGACTATCTCGAGAAGTCGTTGGCCAAGGGCACGTCATCTATCCCTTCCGAGTCAATTTTGAGGAAAGTTGTCGCTGGGCTTGAGCCGCTTGACAACAAGCAACCCTTACAGTTTGATGAGGTTCTGGCTGGTAGTCGATATGACTCTCACATCGAGAACACACGGTCCTACTTCCGTCGACTAGCCATAGAGCCAGGCGACTCTGGCGCAATCTTCTTCGCAAATGGCATACCATTGCCTCGTGATGATGACTTCTTGCAATCGATGGCGATGAGCTTGACTCGAGACTTGCACATGATGCGCCAGCTTGTTTACCAAGAAGTCTATGATGAGGACTCTTGGCTGCCGAATTACTACCTTGAACATGCCTTGCTAGGTCGCAACCCTATTGTTGCCCCTGAAGATGATACCAAAATTAAGGTTTATGACATGAACGATATCTTCAAAACACACCCTCAAGTTCTGGACTCGCTCACAAGAATCCCGGCTTCTGAAGATTCCTTGATACGTGAGTGGGCTAGCGTCATCTTTGTAGCTGACCTAGACTCGACCATTGGGCGGGATCAATTGCAGTATCTCCTAAAGTTCAAGGAGGAAAACCCAGCCCTCGAGATATCCTTATTGCATTCTCTCCAATCACTTGGTGATATTTCCTCTCAGTTGTCGCAGAAGGGTGACATGGCAATCTCCACTGTGTCCTCTGTCTTGACATCCGAAAATGCGCTTTCTACGCCCAGAGACTTAGACGAAGACGCGTGGTTTTCTATAAAAGCATTGCTGAACTCCTTTGGTCTGAGCGATGGTGATACTGCTTTGATCTACAATGGAAGATTAGTCGGTCCATTACATTCCTCGAGTATACTTGACTCTACCGATTTGAACATATTGCAGCATTTTGAGAAGAGTAAAAGACTCAACCAAGCAGTCGAGGCTTTGGAGACGCTTGGCCTTGTCGAGAAGATCACATCTCCAAGTCAGCTTGCAAGGTTAACATCCCACCTTGCGCTCGCAGCCGAAGACACGAGCACCCAGGCGGTATTTGACACGGCGCCGCCTGCTCGCTCCGACATATTCAAGCAGTGGAGCAGTGATCACTCGTCTATCACCGTCTCAAATTCAGATGAGCCAATCATCTTTATCAATGCTGTTGTCGATCCTGCTTCCGAAATGGCCCAACGCTATCTTCCTATTCTCAAGGTATTATCAGAGATTGAGGGCGTTCAGGTGCACATTCTCCTGAACCCACAGAATGAGTTACAAGAGCTTCCGGTCAAACGCTTCTACCGTCAAGTTTTAACGTCGGCCCCGTCGTTCGACGTTAATGGGAAGTTGTCTACCCCTAGGGCAGAATTCAGGGGTATACCGAAGCAAGCCTTGCTCACTTTAAGCATGGATGTTCTCCAAGCCTGGCTTGTTGCGCCCCAAGAATCGATCTACGATCTCGACAACTTGCTTCTTAATAGCGTCAAAGAGGGCTCTGATGTTGACGCTATTTACTTACTGGAGTATATTTTAGTGGAAGGCCATTCAAGAGATACTACACTAAAAACCCCACCACGTGGCGTGCAACTTCTTCTCGGCACAGAAAACGAGCCTCACTTCATGGACACCATTATCATGGCTAACTTGGGGTACTTCCAATTCAAGAGTCGCCCAGGCTACTGGAAGATCACTCTGAAGCCAGGACCTAGCGAGGATATATTCAGCCTCGATGATATCGGCGCAAACGCTATACAAGGTGGCACAGAGGAAGAAGGCAATCACTTGACATTAATGTCGTTCCAAGGAAAGATCTTGTTCCCGCGTCTGTCTCGGAAGAAGGGACAGGAGAAGAGTGATGTCCTGTCAAGCAGCTCAAACTCGGGCTCTGCTCGTGATTATCTGTCCCGTGGCATGGGTTTTGCTTCTTCCCTCTTCTCCAATTCTCGTCCTGAAGCAAAGGCAAATGCTGATATCAACATCTTCTCTGTTGCCAGCGGCCATCTCTATGAACGCATGCTCAATATCATGATGGTCTCGGTTATGCGGCATACCACACACACTGTCAAGTTCTGGTTCATTGAACAATTCCTTTCACCATCTTTCAAATCTTTCCTTCCTCATATGGCCAAGGAGTATGGCTTCGAATACGAAATGGTAACATACAAATGGCCCCACTGGCTACGGTCCCAACGTGAAAAGCAGCGCGAGATTTGGGGATACAAGATTCTATTCCTTGATGTCCTCTTCCCACTTTCGCTGGACAAGGTCATATTCGTTGATGCTGATCAGATCGTTCGTACTGATATGTACGATCTGGTGACGTTCGACCTCGAAGGTGCACCATATGGATTCACACCAATGTGTGATTCTCGCAAGGAAATGGAAGGATTCCGCTTTTGGAAGCAAGGCTATTGGAAGAATTACTTGGGTGGCCTTCCATACCATATCTCTGCTCTATATGTTGTGGATCTGGTCAGATTCCGAGCTCTGGCTGCTGGCGATCGTCTTCGTGGCCAATACCAAGCCCTCTCATCCGATCCAAACAGTCTCTCTAATCTGGATCAGGATCTCCCGAATCATATGCAACGCATATTGCCAATTAAATCTCTCCCTCAGGATTGGTTGTGGTGTGAGACTTGGTGCTCAGACGAGGCGCTAAAGACTGCCCGAACAATTGATCTTTGCAATAACCCATTGACAAAGGAACCAAAGTTAGACCGCGCAAGAAGACAAGTACCAGAGTGGACAGCGTACGATGAAGAGATTGCGGCATTAGCGAAGAGAGTTGCTCAAACGAAGGAGCCGGTCAGGGAGTCAGGGGAGTCAGAGGAGGGCATTGTTCATGAAGAACTCTAAGATAAACTTTCAGGGGTACAAACTTTCGAATATGCAGTCACCATATCAGATCAACATTGCATGTCATAGTTTAATAGACACAATTTCTTTTTTCTTTAGTTCAATACTTTCTGCTGGTGTATGCTTGCTGCTTACTGGACATACTAAGCAGCTACTTCGACCCTTGTGACCTGATTGAGAAAGAGCTGTGGGCTCTATGTGTGTAGCAAGTATGTTGGCGCCCATACTGATCAGCCCAGGTTATCGCATTCCAGGTCTTGCCCCTAGTATGAAGTTATCAACCACAAGAGATGCCGCAGTTAAGGAGTTATCGCATTGTCAACCCCAAATGTTATCAACAATTCGCAGGCTCATTACAAACAGCCACGGCTAATCAGTTCCCCACACTATTTATACATGTTTCTTGTAGCGTTCGTCAGAGATTTGTGGCGTAACAAGGCACATCTCTGCACAAGCGGAGCTCCCCGATGTGGGCCACGATTGGCTAACAGCTTTTGATAAGACGATGCGATAATCTTTCTTGAGCCGATCAATTAAATCGACCGCTTTTTCTTCTGTTCAATATTGATTCTCAAACTTTTAACGTCCGGAGCGTTGCGAACAAGAGACTTTGAACGAAAGTGCAAAAGTCAATTGCGGAATTGAGGTGAGATTGCCCAGCCGCAGCTAGACTAATACTGAATTGCAGACTGATTGACTTGATGTGACAGCATTCCAGAAGTTAGGAACGAAAGCCGAAGATGGTCGTGATTGCTTCCTCAAACTGCATTGTCGGCGGCAAGCTGACGCCAGCGACAATTGTCATCGACAAGGAGACTGGAAAAGTGACATCGGTTGAACTTTCGGTATTACCGAAAGAAAGGTTCTCTTCAGAGGACGAGTACCGGGATTATAGCCCACATGTCGTGATGCCGGGTTTGGTCGACGCCCATGTCCATCTAAACGAGCCAGGGCGTACCGAATGGGAAGGATTCTATACTGGGACCCAAGCAGCAGCATTTGGAGGAGTAACAACGGTTATTGATATGCCATTGAATGCAATTCCACCAACAACGACAGTGGCCGGATTCCATGAGAAGCTTAAGGCAGCAAAGAACCAGTGCTGGGTCGATGTCGGCTTCTATGGTGGTCTTGTCCCTGGAAATACTGGAGAGTTGAAGGCACTTGTAAAGGAGGGTGTCCGCGGTTTTAAGGGGTTCCTTATTCACAGTGGTGTAAGAATTTCCTCCTGTTCAGCCAATGTTTGACTCAAGACACTGATATTAACGGCCATGATATAGGTTGACGAGTTCCCCGCGGTCACTGCCTCAGACATCCGGGATGCCATGTCAGAATTGGCGCAGGAGAAGACTACACTGATGTTCCACGCAGAGATGCTTCCTAAGAACCCACCTACAGAGGACCCATCTGCGCCTTCTGACGCATACAGCACATTCTTAGACAGTCGACCATCGGCCTTCGAAACTTGTGCTGTTGAAGAAATTCTTGCGCAGGCTGATCTTGCCCCAGGACTTCCCTTGCACATTGTTCATCTTTCCGCAATGGAGGTCATCCCTCTTCTTCGAGCAGCGCGCCAGCGCGGCATCAACATCACAGCAGAAACATGCTTCCATTACTTATCTCTTGCTGCGGAACAAATCCCCAATGGTGATACTCGCCACAAGTGCTGTCCTCCCATTCGCAGTCAGATCAACCAAGACGCCCTGTGGGAAGAGGTTTATCGACATGCTCAGAATGATGGTGTCATCAAAACTATAGTTTCAGATCACTCGCCCTGTACCCCTGACTTGAAGCTCCTGCCCGCAAGCGTGCCTGGTGCGTGCTGCAGTCAGTCTGCCACGGAAAGTACAGAAGAGGTTGGAAGTTTCATGAAGGCGTGGGGAGGTATTTCTTCGGTCGGTCTGGGTCTACCCATTCTCTGGACAGAGATGAGCAAGCGTGCACAAACACAGGGTGGTGACTCCAAAGAAGAAAGTGCCTTAGAGATGCTCCATACTCTATGCTCAGCGAATACGGCCGCTCAGGTGGGTTTATCTGACAGAAAGGGAGACCTTGCTGTTGGATATGACGCAGATATCTGCATCTTCGACCCCTCTGCCGAATGGACTGTGAGCAAGAACAAGCTTCTGTTCAGGAATAAATGTAGTCCCTATGAGGGTAAGCAGATGCGCGGTATGGTTTTGGAGACATGGGTTCGTGGTAAGCGTGTCTTCGAAAGAAGTAGAGCAGAGGAGGGCAAGAATGGATTGGAAGGCATGATTGGAAACCCCGAGGGACAATTGCTTTTGGAGCCTCGCAGGGCTTAGGCGTTCAGTGGTCAATCGTACTGTATAATATGACCCTATAACCATATACCACTGTCCATAATAATAATTGATGCATATAGTGTGCCAATTAGGAGCTAAAGTCAGTGTGAGCGTTCACGATTTGCTTTCATCGTCATTGTCACGCTGCCATCGTTCCCGGACGCGTCGTCGAGCTCCACCATGTGCACCACGGCCCCAAATTTCCTCAGCAGCCTCTGTCTTCGCAATCGTAACGGTTGAATCATTCTGCGTCGACGAGGTGATCTCAAACTCTTGCACCACGACCTTCTTTTCTTTCAGATTTCTCTCTTTGAGTTTAGCAGCTTGCACCTTGCGTAGGTAGGACGCGTAGACAACAACCTCTGCAATACCAACAACGATTCCCGAAAACAACGACACAAACACTCGAGCCGGCTGGGTGCTATGTGCACCCGGGTATGTCGTTGCTGCTGATCTGGGAGACAAAAAGGATAGGAGGCGTCCCGGGACACGGAAATTCGAGATGGCCCAATAAACCGCAAAGCCCGTGAAAATGACTGAAACCAAGATGTTGATGACAAGTGAAGGATCTAAATTGTCTTCTTCTTCTTCCTCAGAAGGTGGCAAACCAGCATCCTGTGCAACAGAGGTATGCTTGGATTTACCCAGCAGCATCTGCTGATATTCTTTAGCTTCTTGCTCAGCACGCAATCGTGCCATAAGAGCCAGATACTCCGGAGTTTTCTCCTGCCACATACATCAGTATATATTCCTTCATCGCAAATTTGTCTTATTTTGAACATACTAGCTTGGGCTTAGGAGGCGGTGGTGGGATATAGACCCTAGTACCTCGAAGCAGACGATTGAGCGAATAATCCTCCTGAGAGGCAGTATCTCCCGCAGCGTTCTGTGGCTGAAGGTATTTCGACAGGGTGATGAGCTGCATATGTGAGATACTACTGATCTGTGCCTCGCCTTTCTCAGTGCCATTGCATACTTCAGTTGCACCTAGACCAGGCAGGCCAAGCTCCTCGCGACGGTCTCGAGGGACCTGGGCGAGGGCAGAAGTTATGGCGGGGGTCACATTGAGAAGGACCATTTCGGCGAATGCACAGTCTGGCAAGCTTTCTCAAGCAGATCAAGTCATATCACAATGATCAAGATATCTCCTTTTGCCCCATAAATCAACAGTTCATCACGGTGGTAGTAGTAGTTGTAGTTGTAGTTGTAGTCGTGGAAGTGGTTGACGTCGATGAATTGACCTTCGGAGAGGAACCCGCACCGTACTGTAAAGTATCTCCCATCGACCTATCTACGACAAACCGCCACTTTTACCGCAGACCTGTCATCGCACATCGCAAACATCGCTTTTACATCACCAAGAGCTTGCGCATTCAGTTAGGATAACTGTTACGGTTTTGCAGGTATCGCCTATATCACATAATGTCCGCTGATCAATCGTCAAAGTGCGTGCTTCAAATGAGACCCGTTGTCGAGCTTGCTCAGAATAATCATCAAGCAGTCCGCAATGCATCATTAAGGATACTTTATAGCTGACAACTTTGCTATCAGAGGCCCGAAGCTGGTCAAGTCTTCCAATCCCAGGGGTATTCCAAGTGCTCCCTTCGTCGATAATGTCACCGACTACGTATCCTCGCGGGAGGAGGTCGAACCTACACTGCGTTCTTTTCAAGAGATGATCTCGAAATATCAATTCATGGAATTGAACACCAAGAAGAGAGCCGAAGGTCTCGAAGACAAGATTCCAGAGATGAAGAAGACCTTGGAGACTGTACAGTTTTTATCGGCGCGCAGAAAGGTTTGCTAATTTTCGCCCTTATGACGCTTTTCACGGAAACGATACTGATCGTTCGCATTCGCAGGCTGGAGCTGAGAAACCACTGGAGACAACATTTGAGCTTAATGACACTCTCTATACTAGAGCTACTGTTTCTCCAGAAGACACAGATGAGGTTTACATTTGGCTGGGAGCAAATGTCATGCTTTCATACCCTATAGATGAGGCTGAGGAGCTGTTGAAGAACAAACTAGCCGCGGCCGAAACCAGTTTGAAGAACTGTGAGGAGGACTTGGAGTTCATGAGAGAACAAATCACTGTTAGTTACCCTTGCACCATCTACCCACTTGAATCTGACTGACATTTTCAAACAGACACTGGAAGTTGCGACAGCAAGAGTGTATAACTGGGACGTCGTTCAGAAGCGCAAAGACAAGGCCGAAGGGAAGACAGACGAGTCAGAGAAGGAGAAGTCGTCGAAATAATCTCCATGTACAAATGCGATTTAAATACATACGAAATCTCTTGACACATTCTGCAAGGTGCAGTAACCAGCGGAGACCTGCATCTATGGACGACCACAGCTACATATTTGAGACATGTCGTCTTATACAGGCCGCTCTGAAGATGATATTTTTCGGTCAATACCATTGGTATCACTATGGGGGCGAGCATATATAAAAATCATGCTCGCCGTGTTTGGGCAAAATTCTGGATGGAGTGACTGGGGGGGCACTGTCTTGCAAGTCGCAAAGTATGCTACTTAATGGCATGCGCCTTTGCCAGAAGCGCTTGCTCACGATATCACAGATCAGGACATAAATACTCAAATTTACAAACAGAATAGCAAAAAGTTGGTTTTCATCAGTTCTCTTGCAAGACATCCGCCCAATATCAGCAGCCTATTCTGCGACTTCAATTTTGAGTATGGAATTCAACACAGGGCATCGTCTATTGCTCTGAACATTTCACTCATTCCGCATCTCAATCTCATTTTATATCATCAATACCTTTTTAGCTGAAATTCCGGTATGGTCCGATACAAGGTCCAGACTAACAGAAGAGAAATGGTATTATTGCTAGGTCTAGCTATCATTATCGTGCATGCTGCCACTGTGAGGGCAGTAAAGATCATATGCAATGTTCAAGGGATACAAAGCCGGAAATATAAGAAACAAAGGGGATATATATCAAGAAGAAAAGATGAAAAAATTGGAACAAAATCTTCAGGGGCAGTATCCCTGTAAGAAGTAATAAAAACAAAGGGGTGAGTTGCGAATTGCTGCAATCTTAATCGTCGTGCCGTCGTAAATGGAAAAGTTCGTTTAGCTATGAGCTGGAGGCGAGTACATGACTGGATCATTGCCAGCAACATGAGAGACAATTGTCCAATCATCCAGGGGGCTCTCCTCTCCTGCAGGTACTGCCTCATTAGCTTTACCCTGTGTCTTTTGCCGAGAAAGGGTCTTCGCGTATTCTAAGTCCCTATAGAGGGCTTCAATGGCAGTTTTGACACCATTCTCCTGCAGCACACGTTAGCAAAAATCGTGAGAAAAGAGAGGCATAAGCCCATATAGTTGCATGATACTTACGCTTCTGATCTTTTCACCGAGCATTCTTGCTTTATCAATCATGCGCTCATTCCGAGTCGCCTCCCAAAGTGATCTTGATAGAAGTGATGTATTCAACTTCTTCATTTGTATCCCAACACCAAGATCTTCCACCCTGTTTCCAAAAAAGAACTGGTCTCCAAAGAAAGGTTTGATGATGGTGGGTTTTCCGGCTCGTAAACTTGCTCCTGTCGTACCTGCACCCCCATGATGGGCAACAGCATCAACCCTTGCGAAGAGCCAATCGTGTGGACAGGAGCCAATTTCGTATATTTCAGTGGGAAGCTTGAACTCCAATTCCTCGGCTGTGGGTGTGTGTCCTAATCTCCCTGACCAGCCTTTGGACAAGATGCAACGGACATCCGACTTAAGTACAGCATCTGAGATGGTTTTCGTCAATGCAAAGGGGTCCGCAACAACGATTGAGCCAAATCCGATATATACAAGTTTCTTTCCATCATTCCTTGCTTTGTCCATAAACTGCAGAAGGTCCTTTGGTGGCGTCCAATCGCTAGCCTCGTTCAAGAACCAATATCCAGTGACGCGCACCCAGTCATTGTAGTCCAACGGAGGAGGCACGACTGATGGTGAGAAGTTGTAGAGGAACGGTACTCGCGTCTGCTGCATCTTATCCAAATTCGTATTCGGTAGCCCAAGCTCCTTCTTGCGCCAGGCATTGATCTGCCACGCTATCGCTTTCCAGAAGAGTGTGTCAAACATGACATATGTCATATAATTATAAGCGCCTCCCATTTTGTGATCAGGTACAGCGAATGCATGCGGATACACCCTCGTACGTGTCCATGGCATAGTAAAAGCCCTGAAATAAGGTATACCAAGTGCCTCCGCGATATGTATACCGCCCATAGCACTAGGCGACTCAATCAGGAGATCGCAATTCTGACAAGCTGCCCAGGATGATGAAAGAAGACCGTCAATCCAGCCACGGAATTTAGCTGATGCTTCTTTGAGGAAGGAGTAGGTGAACATGCCATTCTCGACACATATGCGCATGAGTTCAGCTGGTTCGCCATCTATAGGAGCGAAATCAATGCCGTGTTTGCGAATCCAGGGTTCAAACTCCTTGTGCGTTGCAATTTTGAGGGTATGCCCTTCAGCCATCAAGCCCTTTGCCAGAGCTATATAAGGTTGCACGTCTCCTCTTGAGCCTATTGTAAGACAAACAATCCTGAGAGGCTCGGTAGGAGTAAAGTTTATGATCGATGCTCTTGGGTCATCGAACAATATCGGATTAGACACAGTTGACATTTGAGATTCCATGAGATCTGAGACTCCGGCATCTGCAGATGCTTGTGATTCACCCAGGCCCATTGCATTAGCATCGCGTTCCGAGAAGCCCAAGGAAAGCTCGGGATTGTTTCTCAGGGACTCAATGTTGCGAAGAAGCATCACGGCGCAATCGTCTCTATTCTGCTCAGATCGGAATTGGAAGAAAAGCTCCTCGTGCCCACGAATGACGATAGCCAGCCCATGATATCCGAACTGAAAACCTCGTTCCTGCTCGACGTTTTCAACGTCTCTCAAGGGAAGAACCATCAGCGTTTTCGTGCCTGGTAGCAAACTCCTGAAACAGATTTTGGAACTTCCGATATAGATTTTCCCGTATAGTGGTAGTGTCCGATGCAGGTATGCAAAATGCGTAGCAACCAGTTTCTCTGTATCAGGTAAGCCAAAATGCTCCCTGAACCTATCGCCATGCTCCTGTGCATGTCTCGCTTCCTCCTCCTCGGTGTCCTTCCCGTAGGTGATGGCAATGTCTTCATTCTCGTTGTAGTGCCGGCTAGGGGCATTCCACATGCCAGACACTTTCTCATAATATCCAAGTGGTCTCGTTGTAAGAAGACTGCTAACCCTCTTCCCTCGTGTTTTGATATTGTCTGCAAGTTCCGCTGCGCGCTGTAGCGGGTACGTGCCATACCTCACTAGATCTTGCAGAGCCACAGGGCTGGAAGTAAGCCTTGTGCGTTCCTCGCCATCCTCCAATTGCTGGGCTCTGAACCCCAGTCTAGAGATAATACCAGATTGTTGATGTGTGGTGTCAAGCTTTGCTGGCAAAGTACGTTGCGCTGGTTTGTTAGATGAGTCGATGGAAGAAAACTGTTGATCTAAACCCGTCTTTGGGGTTGACGTTATCGACTCCGTGTCAGGCTGAACAATAGCCGGTGGAGCCAATCTCTGGGCAGGGGTATCCAATGGTAGATCAAGGGCATTTGAGAGGCGAAGCTCGGTATCTCCTGGACATCGTAACGATCCCCTGGCATCACCCTCGGAACGAGACCGCACTGGCCTCAGGCTAGGCTTTTGCGCTTGCCTCACAGTTGGCGCCATTCTGCCCACCAGACTTCGACCACGGGACCGGCTTCGAGACGCTGCACAAGATCGTGATCTGATTGTTCCCCTTACTGACTCCTGCAGTGGCACCTTTAACATTCTCTGTATATCATCACTTCCAGTCGGCTGTACACCCGCTTCCTCTTTCCTAAACCCCTTATTATCAATCAATGACTTTAGGAGGTTTGTGACTTCTTGATCATGAGCCAAAAATCCGAACATATACTCGTCAATTGCATAAGTCTCATCACTCTCAATCACACGAAGCTTGACAGCTTCGGCGCAATGAAACATGATGCTTTCCTCCATATCGACGATATTTGTTATGGGTATACATAGCTTAACGCTATTTCCTTCATTGGCAGTGCGAAAGATAGATTCCCTGACACTATCAACCCAGCTTTTCGCACTATTTGCACTGTCTGCGCGGAAGTAATAAGTCTTGCTATTTGTCGTAACTGAGAAATCCTTGGACTTGCTATCCCCGTTCTTCTGGCTGGCTGATATACCATACCGCAGATCGATATGGCCGCTGGGGAAGTACGTATCTGCCGGATCTCTGAAATATGATAAAACGTCATCCTTAAGAGAAAACCAATAGCGTGTATAACGTATATAGTCGTGGCGCAACTTGGAGAGATAACCAGATTTCCGTGCACCCTGTGGTTGGCTGGGCAAGTAGGCGTAGAAGCAGATATGCTCTTCTGTGATGTACATGTACCCTTGCAGCAGAACACCACGAATAAACCAGGCTTGATGTTCTGATATGATTGTTTCCAGCTTGTCAAGGTCGAATGTGTCCCTCAATCGTTTCGAGACATCGGCTGTGTGTTTGTCATTCTGCATCGAGGTCCTTTCATTATCATGACGGTCTGTGTCACCCATTGTGTTATCGCCACCTCTTGAAGGGCTCAGGGAAATCGATTGTTTAGAAAACAGGTCTTCCTGTGTGCTTTGATCAAGAAAGTCTCCTTTTGATCGCCCCTTAGGTTTTGTAGGTTGTGAGGTCTCTTGCGATTTATCTTCCTTCAACTTGGTTTGTGCTTGCGGCAGCGGTGATAAGCTCCTCATAAACTTCGACCTGAGGGAATTGTGTTCCCTTCGCTTATCATCGTCATCCCTTCGGGATGCACCACCCTGGTGCTTTGTTGAATCGGTGTTGTCATCGTCCTCGCTGTCGGAAGAGTCGTCAAAGCCGGAATGTATATCTCTTCTAGACCCAGCAGCGGTGATCAATGAGAAGAATGACTGGTGCAGGGGCTGGAACAGGTCCTCCCGGCCTCGAAGGCCCTTTGGAGGTGCCGAAACATCGTCTCGTTCGTCGTCACTGTCATCACATTTAGGGCGAGCAGGCATATAACTCTGAGACAGTTTTGCAAGATGTGAGTGGATTTTGCGCGAGGGCGACACTGAACGCCGCCAGTTCTCGTGTGCAGGCATCGTGGAAGTCACGGTGGTTATTTCACCACTCTTCACACTTGATGCTTGACAGTTGAAAAGATGGAAATGGGCAATAGATGCAGGGAAGATGTGCTCTTCAAAGCACCAGGTAAGGCGTGAAGGGGGCAGTCGGCAGCTCCACAGTCTTATGCGGATAGATAGCTTGACAGCCGATCTTACGGTGACGTCAGGGCCGGTTTGTTGTTCCTCTTAGAAAGTGTGGATCAAGGCGAGTTGACGGCTATTGCAAGCATAGCTAGTGATCTCGTCTTGTTTTCTGCTCAATCTGATAATGATCAGGGAAGTTTGAGGTGACAATGGAGGCAATTCACCAAACTTCACCTTTGAGATAAGTTGGTGTGTGCGATGTGAGTGGCACAGCTATCTGGGGTTGAGGAAGTGTGTGGTGATACAGCGTCAGAGCATGGTTGCAACGGAGGCGAACAAAAGACAACAACTCTTGCAGATATCTGTAAGCAAGAGGCGAGGTAGGATGCAGCGGGCTTCTTTAACTTCAATCAAGGGAAAAGAAAGGATAATTCCAGTCTCCCGGGGGGTTGTTAGGACATGCTGTGGCGTGCTGTGATGTGATGAGGCGATGTTCCTGATAAGGCCAGCCAGTCAGCTTCAACGCTGCATTATTGCTGCAGCCTAGGTTGCGCAACGACACCGATGAGTAAGAGGAACTGGACAGATGAACGGCAAAGGTGTGAATTATGTTTGAATCGAAGATCTATGATAGGGGTACCAATTGAATGAGAAGATGGATGGGATAGTGAGCTCGAGATATTCAGGTCGTACTTATTCTACGATATACTGTAAACTCTCAAATGAGATCAATCTAAGGTCGAGGAGAGGGGGATTGAAGGTACGACACCGTCGTATCGATGATAAACCACCAAAATTGATGAGTTATATGTGCAACAGATATCCAGAATGATTGTGATGGGAGTTATCCATACTCTAGGTACTGATGGTGGTGATGATGACAACCATCATGACAACAGCCTCCTTGTCCACCAGACGAGTTTCAAAGGAACCACACAGCATTCAGCCCGAATGTACTGGCAACGTTCCTGCCATATAATTCACGGTGCACAGAGAGTTAGTTGTGGTACTGCTGGTGATGGTGATGGTGATGGTGCTGATGCTGATGGTGGTAGTCAACGGTGGTGTTCTCTTCTTTCCTAGGTGCGAGAAAATCCATCAACGAGGGACTGGATAAGTAAAAGAAAGGAGAGACATTAGAGGTCCATGATATGAGACATATTATACTATTCTACAGCAGCAAATCAGTAGAATCATCTCCTGAACTACTGTGTCATGATGTTTTCCTGGTTGTTTGATATATCAACCTTCATCGCAGTGATATCGATCATCGCTTTGACCATCGCGTACGAGCAAATGGCTCAAATCAACAAGAAGGGCGAACTAGCACAGATGGAAGCCCAATTGGCCGATGAGAGAGCTGCTGCATCAGAGCGAGATGCCCGTCTGACCCGAGAAAGTGAGAATCAAGATCGACCATTATCTACTCCCTGCACAAGCGTACTAACATCAATGCGGAATGTGACTCGCTGCAGCAGCGCCTAGCGCAAATGGAGGAGCGGCTCAACGAGCATCATCGCCTGTTGCGAACACTGATTGAGCGTGAAGAGGCCAACCGTGCTAAGAGGAGCTACATGCAAACATCTGATCTCGCGCAGACACCCTCATTGACTCGCGTCGATACCAGGACCTCGAGCACGCCTCTGATACCGATATACAACCCTAGTCTGGACTCCATACCGTTCAGTGATCCCTTATCACCTCCCATCACAGATATCGACATACAGCCTCCTTCTATCCCTGAGACTGACTCTAGTGCGTCAGTGAATATGACGAGGATGAAAACCGCGCTGGCTAGGAAGTATAAGAAGTTCAATAAGAAGATCAAGTTTGGTGAGATTAGAGCCCGAGCGTTTAGCCCGAAGAATACTTCATCGTCGAAGGATTGATTCGAAGCGTCGATTCCGGATTTCAAGGGGGCGGATAGATGATCTACTGGTTCAAGCAAAT
The DNA here is from genome assembly GCA_001636715.1 of Ascosphaera apis ARSEF 7405. NCBI lineage: Eukaryota > Fungi > Ascomycota > Eurotiomycetes > Onygenales > Ascosphaeraceae > Ascosphaera > Ascosphaera apis. Next base: position 193,699 of record AZGZ01000010.1, on the reverse strand, counting down.
GCATCCTTGCACCAACCGAAGGCTGTCCGTCCGCTTTCCTCCCCCTGATAAAAAGGGAGGTTGGTTTGCCATCACGACTAATGTACTCAATGATACCTGAACTGCAAATTGCATTCTTAGTTTTTTTTCTGTCGATCGATCCCAGAGGCGAGCAGTAGCGCTGACGTCTAAATTACACATATTCACGATTACCTCCCCTTTTATCTCTTCTCATCTTCAATGTGAAATCAAGAAACTCAGGAGAAGTAGCATGGTAGATACAGCAAAAAGAAAAAAAGAAACAGCCCGATGCGGGGGTCGAACCCGCAACCTTGAGATTAAGAGTCTCACGCTCTACCGATTGAGCTAACCGGGCTTGTTACATTTTTACAGGGATTGTATATCCACTATTACTGAGCTGTCACTGCTACCGATAAGATAAGATTGACAATCAGATAAGATTAGATCTAAATTTCCCCTGCAGGTAATTTTTTTTTTTTTTTCCTCTCTGTATCTGCATCAACTTACGCCTTCATGTCCAATTAATCAACTTGCAAGCGAGTGACAGTAACATCGTCTTTACTCTCTTGAATAACTGTCAACAATCAGAGCAAAATGAGCAACGACTATGACAGTGATGCGTCACTCAGTGACGTCGAGGATGAGACCCTCGGACAGACCAATGTCCTTTTGGGCTTTGCAGAGGAGGAGGAAATGGACGATCCAGTCAGCCATCTTGGTGGTAAACCAGTGTGTATATCCTGCAATATCACCTAGATATATTCGCTTGCTAACTTATTTTGATTCAGACATGGATGGACGACGGCCCTGCTCCCTCTGGAAGCTTTGCAAAGTGTGAATCTTGCGGCAACTTCATGAATCTCCTGCTACAACTCAACGGCGATTTGCCAGAGCGATTCCCCAATGATGCACGATGGATATATATCTTTGGATGCGTTAAGGCTGCATGCAATAGAAAGCCAGGCAGCATCAAGGCCTTCCGTGCCGTGAAGAAATATAAGCTATCCAATAAGGCCAAACAGCAGAACAAGAAGAACAATAACAACGAAGCTGCACAATCGAAACCAGAACAGGCTGCACCATCTGAGCCGAAAAAGCCAGCTATCGATCTTGGGGCTTCTATATTCGGCGGGCCAACTCCTGCGCAAGTTGCGAGTGCCAATCCATTCGCATCACCGGCTCCGGCTTCTGCTGCTGCTCCTGTCAATCCCTTTGCGCCATTGCCTGCTACCTCAACACTCGGTGCTAAAACACCTCAAAAGCCTGAGGCGGAACGGACCACGGAGTCCACTGAGAAGCTCACCGAGACATTTGCGGAGAAAGCTCGCATCACATCGCCTCCGCCCGAAGACTCACCGATTCAGAAACAGAAACCAGTTGCGGGACCCGCTATCCCCTGGCCAGCTGAATCGAGTTTCCCTACACCTTATAAGCAGTTCTATCTCGATGCAGAGTATGAGGTTCTCTCCGCCCCTTCTTCACCTGATTACTCCGGTAAAATTCAGACAGAGCCAATGGATTATGAAGACGCGAAGGGCGGAAGTGCAGCTGATTCCAAGGAAACATTCGAGTCTTCGCTGGATAAGGATTTCTTGAGGTTCTCTAGCCGCTTGGAACACAATCCGGAACAAGTTCTCAGATACGAATTCAACGGCACGCCAATTCTTTACTCGACGACTGATGCTGTGGGCAAGCTGTTCTCGAAGAACACGGCTTCGAGTGGTAGTGGTAAGATCTCTACAGTTGCGGCTGCGGGCAGTCGAATCCCTAGATGCCAGTACTGTGGACGCGAGAGGGTGTTTGAGGTACAGCTTGTGCCGCATGCAATTGCCACGCTCGAAGAGGATAGGGATCTAGGATTGCCTGGCACGAAGACAGAGTCCGGTATGGAGTGGGAGACTATCATTGTCGGAGTGTGTGCGAATAATTGCGGGCCGGACAGTGTTGGCACCGTTGATTATCGTGAGGAATGGGTGGGTGTTCAATGGGAGGAAGGGATGTCCTTGAAGAAGTGATAAATTTTGCCCCTTATAGAAATCCCAAACCTTGATTTTCTCGATAGACATTTACATCTACAATTCCATGAAAATTACCTCATTAAGTGCCCTTTCTCTTTTTCCTGCCTGTCAACTATGTCTCGCAATCATCTTCTAGGTCAAAAAAGCAAGACGAAAAAAAAAGAAATTCAAAAAAACATACAACAGCTGGGATTCGCTGGTGGTCACCCACCCAACTACTAACCAGCCGGCCAGTGGCTTGAGTATGGCTGAGCGGACGGGAAGCCCTATTTTCCACTGCCTATGGTCGTATGTGCTTGTTCATATAGCAGGTCAGTATATATAGTGCACTCTACACGTGATAATTAGGCTTGGCACAATCGCCCTCCGCGGAATAACTCTGGGCTGGGGATTGCGGTGCGGGCACACAGCAAGATGGGAAGGAGAAAATCCAGCGAGCAGAAAAAAAATAATCATACGTGGGAGTACAGCGACAAGCAAGAAAAGCAACCCAGGCAACCCTATAAGCAAGAGACAAGCACTGAAGAGCAGAAGCAGCTTCTTCAAGAGACCGTGAGATATTGTCGCCAGAGAGGGTTATCCCGAGTTTTGAAAATCAGAGCGGACACACGGAGTCATTTGCGAACGCAACATACCTCAGTCTGAAATCAACTTTGCGCAAAGAAGAAGAATAAGAAGAAAAGCGATAAATATCTCTAAAGATAACCGACAAGATGGCTTTCGATCAGTGCAAGACGAGACCGTCGCATATCCATGCTATCCTTAACGGCTTGGACCGCTACAACCCAGAGACGACGTCAGTGTTCCAGGACTATGTCGCGGAACAGTGTCAAGAGAAGACTTTTGACTGCTACGCCAACTTGGCCTTGTTGAAGCTGTAAGTGGCGAATCCTTTTGGTTTTGAAGGGCAGTCATCGTTTGCATGCAGGTTGCTTTCATTGCTACTTGTCCCCTCGTCTATGATGTCTTGGATAATCACCTTGAATTTATCATCCACTCATTGGCCGTGGAGATAATGAAAAGAAAAAAATAACCATATATCTGAAGAGGAAATAAAGTGACGCGAAAGAAGGATAAGGGAAAGATACGGAAAAATGCAGAAGAACGATGCTCTTGCAGCTGGCTGCTCTGTTTGATAGTAACAGTTTTTTGGACCACTCTGCTAACAGTCTCCATCTTCTCAGCTACCAATTCAACCCACACCTCCTCGACACACAAACAACCACCAACATACTCGCCAAGGCCCTCACCGTCTTCCCCTCGCCAGCTTTCTCTCTATCACTCGCCCTCCTCCCGCCTTACACAACACCCTACGACTCGACCTCCCCAAGCTCCGAGAACGAATTCGTTGCCTCTGTCCAGAAGCTCACCACTCTCTCTACTCTCCTCGAGTCTGCCCAGTACACCAAGTTCTGGGCCACCTACAAGGGCGATGACCACCAGGTCTACGCTGACTGCACCGCCGACATCAACGGTTTCGAGGAGCTGATCCGCGTTCGCATCGCGACCCAGGCCGGCAGGGCTTTCCGCACTATCGAGACTGAGGTTTTGAAGTCGTGGCTTGATCTTGCTGATGATGCTGCTGTGGAGAAGTTCGTGACTGATGTCTGTGGTTGGACTGTTGATAAGTCCGGAAACGCCCCTCTCGTGCAGATTCCCCCCAACAAGGAGAACGAGGCGCGCGGAGAGGTCAAGAGCGAGAAGGTTGGCATTGAGCAGTTCGGTCGGATCATCAGGAGAGGATTTGAGCAGCCTGTATAAATCTTGCGATGAACGGTTTCGCTGCGTTGAATCTTTGCTCTCGTCTATATTCTTTTGATCTTTTTTCTCCTTTTTCTTTTCTGTTCTTGATATCTCCTCTGGGTGTTTATTTTAATATCACACACACTGGATTGCTTGTTCAGCATACGATCTTCATATTATCAAAAAAGCAGATTTTTTTGATGGTCTATCCGATCTTCGTCTGCGGTCTCTTCTCCTTGATCGAGTAATTGATGAGCTTTCTTGCCAGATAATACTCAACGACAAGTACTCTCGTCATGCTATTCAGTCGCTGACATTAGGAGGTGATATTGCCTTCACCCACTGGTAGAATTTGCCATCGTCCAACAAACAGCAGGAGACGTCATCATTGCACAGACCTTTCATACTTCTTCAAAATCAGCATTGTCTTTCGCGCACCACCATCACAGTTCCGTCGCCTCTTTACCTCACTTCATCTACTTCGCGCAATACTCCGGCCTCAAGCAAGCCCAAGTAAAATTCCCAGCCGAACGTTAAGAGGCAATTGAAGATGCGAGAATACTCCGTCCAGAAAGTCTTATTCTGGCAGCTGCCTCTCCGTCTTGTCTCTTCTTTCGTATGTATCATCTACTCTAGTTGTAGTTGCCAGCTTGTATCTGTACATTCTACATGATACATTGATTTCATTTCTCTCCTACCATCAGCCGTATACACCTTCCCGCCGACCAATACCAATTTCAACCCATCCCGCTGTCCGCTTTCTCACGACGGCGCGGGAGAAGAAGTGGACAGAGGCGTGCCACCCCTGAGTTTCTGGATTTGTGTCAGGGTCAAGTAATCTTCCATTAGGTGAGCCAATTGGTTGTAGCGGAAGATGGAAGATGACAGCTGTACGTGAGATATACTTTTCTTTTCTCGAATCAATCAATCAAGCGAGTGAAGTCAAGACGAAGCAAGGCAACATCAGAAGCACCGAATCGCTCCGTCTCCTTGAATAGGAAAACAAGCAATAGAGTAGAGTAATAGAAATGAAATGAGCCGTGGATGGAGATGTCTCACGATATATACATATATGCGGTCTGAAGGTTGTCTTGTCTTCTTCAACCTTGTTGTTCTGCAGGGATTGAGCTGATTGATGGGATCGAGACTGCTCTTGATGGATACCAGCTGGCAAGAGGCGGGATGGTTTTAGGATCTGGATGCTCGTCTGTCTCCTTGCCTTGCCTTGCCTTGCCTTGCTGAAAGCTGAAGATGAAACTGAGGTCTCGCTTACTTGCTCAGGCAGATGTTTCCAAATTCAATGTATTCCTTCCATCTCATTCGCGCAATTCATCAGCATCAATTCATCCGGCCAGATCTTCAGCATCGCCATAACTCCCGTCTCACGAACAAGGGTCAGGCAAAAAAAAAGGGGCCCAGGGGTTCGTAAGCTCAATGACACGAGTCTTTACACACAGGGGGCGGACTCGGATCGAAGGGCCCAAAACAAAGATGAGAGCAAAATATACACAGTACGTACAATCTACCAGCTTGACAGACAAAGTGCAACATACAGCAGGACTGCAATCAATATTCCTTACAAATGATTGATAAGGTATGCAGCCAAAAAAGAACCAAGACGTTTCCCAGCGCATGGCTGGTTTTCTAGAAAGAAAAGAAGTTGGAGATCCCTGCGAGTGGTACGTAAAACGCCAGGAATCTTTCTTAATTTTTCTATGAGATGTGGACGCGGGGTCTCACGCCATACATATATATGGCCTATAAGCTAGCAGGTAGGCACATGAAGGCGCAAAAAAAGGGATTGAGAAGTTGACGTGTTTGCACACCTTCAATTCTTCTCTTCTCCTCCTGCAGAGTCCTGCAGACTAATAAGGGGGGAGCAAGGAGGCGTGAGTATGAATGTTTTGAATATGTACGTACTACTCACAACAAAGGGGACTTCCAATGCTCTAGTTGTGCATACTGTAGCCGGAGTAAGGTAAGATCGCAATGTTCAATTACTACTATAACGGACCTTACTACCATCCGAAGGGGGCGTTCAATTCTGCAGTGCCACCTACGTACATGGCATGGCATACAAATCTCATACAAAAGCCAGACGATCAAAATCTGCACATATTGGCAGTTTGAGTCGGGAAGGCGAAATAAAATGAAAGCGAGAAAACGCACAAGCCAGCTCTCCGCTCGCCTCTTTCGTCATGCGTGGAAACTCCAGTGAAGAGGACACAGGGAGAGAGGCATCCGTCTGATGAAAATTGGAAATATGGCATGCATTGAATGGTGACACGATGGCGTTTTCATGTCTGGTTTAGTTCAATTCTCTGTCTATGCACCCTTGCAGTTGGCGTGAAGAAATCCGAAGATGGAAGGCAATGATGGGGAATGGAACTACTTTTGTGGAGACTAAATACCAATATACTCGCTCGCTTGAAAGGAAGAGGAGGGGAAAAGGAGATGAGCGCAAGGGGGGTTTTGAGGACCCGGAGACCCTTCAGCTCCTCATTGCGATTCCAAACCTATCTGTCCGAGGATTCCGCCTGCAATATTTTGCTAGGTGGCTTGCTGGCTGGCTGCTTAAGTTAATTAAGTTAATTGCATGATCGAGTCAAGCAGACTTGATGAGATGCCTTCTTGGTGCCATGGAGAAAGCGCTGAAGATCACCGGACATCGGCCACCCACCTATATGCTCAATGCGTCAACGGTCGAAAGGGTCAAGAGTGGAGATGGGTGTGGATGCCCTCCGTTGAAAATGGATTATAATTATGTGCTGCCAAAAACGATGACCGAATGCTACATATGTGTATGATCTGTGTGTCGCATGACATATTTTGAAAGCGACGATGGCAAATGGCGACGAGATGAGAGGATGTGAGGAAGAAAAGAAATGCTCAACGAACTTCCACCTTCAGCCTGATATGGATATCCCTTCGACTACTGCTAGGATGATATCCATCCGGAGTAATCACATAGAGTAACGATGAATCCCTTCCCTCCGTTTCGAGTTTCCCTGCAACATGGCGAGTGATATGCACGAGAAACCCTAGACTGTCCATACACATATCAAAGTAAACCAAGAGATAGAGAAATAGACGCACACCCCCTTCACCCTTCACCACCGTTCAATAATGCGTATCAGATGAGATGAACCGGTATGTTTACTATACGCCCCTTCAACCCCCTCGTCCGTGCGAGATGGGGTATGTTTCCTTCTGAGCCTCAATTGCGCATGCTAGCACCGTGAGAATTGAAGCTTGGATGCCGATGGCGTTGGTTTTGGGGAGAGTATATGAAGTGGGATGTTACATCAAGTATGAGGAAAGGGGTTTGGGGTAATCTATATTACTACGGGGGTGCATTGGGTTAAGAGAGCGTGCTGGGAAGCTGGTTACTGCTGCTGCTGCTGCTCTATATTATGACGACGGTAGTAATAAGATCGTGCGCCCGTGGTCCTTTCGCACGGGACACGAACCTTCTTACTTTGGCTTGTCTTTTCTTTTTTTCTCTCATGGGGGAATATATCCGTTGAGGTTGAATTCACTGTCTCCCAAGTTGAGGGAATTGCAAGTGACAAGTTTGAAGTTCGAGAAGATAAAATACTCCTCACGTCAAAAACCCACCACAAGTAGGTCAGGCGAGATATCCAGTTGAGGATCAAAACTTAAGAAGAAAAGAAACAGAACAAAGGAACCAATCGCATCGCAGGTCAACGTATCTTGATTGATATGATCCCCATGATTATGATAACGGGATGCAAGAAATCTGGTTCATGTATGCGTTGTCGATATATATGATGTGAGTTTCTTCTTCGGAGCTATGTATGTATAAAGGGGGAACGCTGTATGTATACACCGAACTATGACGAAACTTTTTTTTTGCCTCGACAACTGATATCTGAAGGGAATACCCGGCCTGCCAAACAAGCAAAGCGTGTCAAGTCTATCTAAAAAGGAAATGAAGACCGTTGTTGACCCTTATATTCGGGGTAAAAGCGAGGTGAAGCAATTTGTAGCAAGGGACTGACTACCTACATAAGTAAAAGAAGAAGATGACCGGGTAAAACATGTGGCAGTGGATCCAATCGTGCACCTGCGTATATGTAAAAGCCAATTCAAACCCAAAAGAAAGAAAATGAAAATAAAAAGAGAGATCAAGAAACCCTTCAACGATGAATGAAGAAAAGCATAATCAACCTCGGCCTTTCTTCGCTCTGGGGCTCTGAAGATACAGCGCCTGAAGCCAAAAATTCCTGCGCCGTGGCAGCGAGGCAGATCGGAGGTACAGTAGCAATTGGCAATTGGCACCGTGTGTCTGGACCGTCGGCGCCTGTACGCTTTTTTATTTTTTGTTTTTTTATTTCTTATGGCCGGATGCAGACACGGCTATGTCCAACTTCTTTTTCAGAACGAGAACCCCGACGGTACCGAGTTTGTTCGAAGCCGTTGAGCGGAAGAAGAAGAAGAAAAGAAAAAGAACGAGACAAATTGAAACATGGCATTGGTCAGCAAAAGCCACGTTGAGAGAAGACGCAGGGAGGAAGTGTGTGTATTTTCCTTAGTAGATGGCAGCAAAAAGCTTACAAGCATACATACATACATACATAACAGTGCGAGCAAGTAAGGCAAGCGAGCAAGAGTCATGTCGTGAATTTAGAATGATCAAGATGTAATAGAAGACCGAGATCTGCAGTATAGGATACATACATACATGAATATACACACACATCAGATGGCGTTTTCTTCTTCTTCGTTTGTACTCGACACAGCACCACCAGCGCCAGCACCAGCAGCAGTGACAACGGCAGAGGCTGAAAGACAAGAGGCAATTGGAGAGTCGCGGATTACAGTGGGGTCGGCAATTGAGCAGTCAAGTGAGTTGAGTTAAGTTAAGTTTTGGACGTATACCGGCGCCCGTCTTCGGCAGAGGAGATGGAAGAGTAAGAGAGCACACGACCATCACCGGGTGACAGATGATGGAGGTGAAGACGAAGAAGAAGGAAGACACGAGGGCGGCAGAGACAGCGGAATAGGAATATACTTCTACATCTACATTTACATTCACATCTACATACAGTTGCAGTTGCAGCACGTCAAACTAGCAGGACATGTACTCAATGGCCGAAAACATCGCACTCCCGTACGTACGTCCATGCAAGTCACAACTCCGGAGAAACTGACCTAACCATGAAGATTTTCGGCAAGTCCAAGCTGATGGTGATGATTTATGAGAGCACCAGGTCATGCCGTAAGGTAGGATAAGAAGGAACGCTAGCTGGCAAAAAGGAAGAGTTGCCGAAAGAGAGGAGGAGGAGGAGGAGGCAGGTAGGATACCACAACTTGGGGGATATCTATCGATGCTGGGTATGTAAGGGGATCTCAACTAGAACCAGGTAAAACCAAGGAAGACCAGACAACACCACCCCCAAGAACCAGCAACCAGCGCTGAAAGCAAAACAAAAGCGGTGATAGGGCCGCGTACAGTAGGAAGGGGGGATAGGGAGGATAACGAGGATAGGGACGGACAAGGCACAGCAAGTTGTTAGTGTAATGGAATGGGATAATGGCAATTGGACGGCGGGTAGAGGGCTGGTTGGGTCAGGGTAGGGCAGGACAGGGCCGGCACTGGCACTGGCATTGTGGACATTTGGAACATTGAGGCCTATGGCTGAAAGGCTGAAAGAGCAGAGGGAATCATGGAAATCAAGAAATCAGGGACTGCATGAATGTACAGGAAGTACCATATACCCAAGGTACGGGATGGCTACTGTAATGAGACATGTTTACGGGAGGAAAACGAGACGGAGGCGAGATGAGTGGATATTTCGATAAGGTAATGGATG
>AZGZ01000010.1:162224-178203 GCA_001636715.1 Ascosphaera apis ARSEF 7405 | reverse complement strand
GACTTTTCCTGCGCCTTTTCGGGCCGCAAGCTAGGACCTTCAGGGTATTAGACCGTCGTGAGAGTTCCTGGATCGCACGACTCCATTTCTTATTCCATATGCAAAGGACGTAAGCTTCGTCCGAAGGTGTCTTCTGAAGAAGAATGAAGCTGTTGCGATAGAGTTAGTTGACTGCTCAATTGTGTAACTTAAGTGAAGTCTAGGACTCACGATTGAAAAGGTGTATGGACCAAGTCCACGCAAAGGATTACCCTTTGGCAGATCGGTACTGTTCTTTATTCTATCAAAAAGAGGCGAGAGTCTCTCCAATTCATGTGGCCCGCCAGCGACGTTTCTGAGCTCAACTTCAGCGTATTCGCCTGAAGTAGTCACACATTTCACAATCGGTAGAGAATGCGTCGAGGGGGAATACACTCTATGGAGCCGAGGACTTGGGTGTAATTTTGCGCCAGAGACACTGACCACGCCTCGTTTCACCCAAAGATCGTACTGTCCAATGACGGCGAGGGTCGACTTCAATTTCAAACGTATGCAGACAGAGGTGGCCGTCGTATACACGATGTCCGCCTTTCTGAGCTTGTTCTTTGACAATAGGAAATTCTGACTTTCAAAGGTTGGCTTAGGAGCTGATGGGATACTGTAGAGATTGTCAGCATAAGGTGGTCGACACGAACTACCAGAGATACGATGCAATCTGACCTTCCCTCATCATTGAGTGCAGAATTCTCCAACCCGTCCCAAGCATCGTCTTGTGTCTCAGACTCGACGCCTACGATCGAGACGCCTCCATCCTCATCATCTGAAGTCACATCAGACGAAACCTCCGCGATCTCCTCTTGGATCTGCACTTGTTGACGAGTGATCTCCTTCTGCTTTGACCGTGTAATTCTCGAAGATTTAGGCGCATTCGACCTAGCCTTCTTCATGGGTGGCTCTTCCCCCGAGTCCACAGCCGGTGAGCGAGCAGCATCAATTCCCTTCGCTGAGATAGCTTGTGACTGTGCTTGAGCTTGAGCTTGAGCTTGAGCCTTAGCTCTTCGTGCAGCGATTGCGCTGACTGCGCTCATATCTGATAATCATGTAATTAGACCAGGAGCGACATGACTGACGAGGAGACTGTATACTTACGGGAACCTTCTTCGGAACTGCTTTTTCGCTTCATATATATAGATAAGGGGAATATCCCAGTCCAAATAATGGGCTTGATAGTCTCTCGTTGTACTTGCTTAATCGCTGCAATATTTCCTTCTGCTCAACGAATCTACAGTATACAGAGAGATGAAGTTCGGCATACCGAGACCGAGTCTAAACCTCCGCGGAGAAAAAAAAAAAATTCGTAGAGGAAGTCAAACGGTTTAGACACAGCTACAGATAACAACGACAACGACAGCGACAAGGACGACGACGACGACGAAGAAGAAGAAGAAGTATATTGAGGAAGAGGACTATTAGATACCATCTGGCGCAATATTGTCGAGGAATCTGCAACGAAAAAAAGATCAAATTTGAAGCATCAACAACCTCTCATCACCACACACAAAAGACAAGCCATGGCGCGCCTTGCGAAGGACGCTGTCTCCAGTGACAGTGACAGCGACAGTGACAGCAGCAGCAGCAGTTCCTCGTCGAGCGGGAGCTCAGATAATGCCTCTGCCGCTGTCATGCCGAAGCAGACCCAGCAGATCAAGAAGGAGAAGCCAACAATAATCAAGCACGAGCCCGTCTCTGATGATGAAGAAATGAAGTCTTCATCCGAGTCTGAGTCGGAATCAGAGTCAGAATCTGAATCTAGCTCGTCATCTGAATCCGAGAGCGAAGAGGAAGTTGTTGATCGGAACGACGATATCCAAAAAGCTATAGATGCGAAGTACGTTCCTGGCCGTTCCCCGATCGGTTCACTATTGAATTTTTTCAACTGACAGGGGTTTTCTTTCGTATAGGAATGCGCAAACTGGCGCCACGATTCAAGCCAAACCTTACAAGCCCCCTACGTCGTTTAAAAAAACACAGGCGACGACACCAGTTCCTTCTGAGCTTTCTCAGGTGTTGACAGACGACGGTAATAAGCAGATATGGCATATCACAGCGCCCGCATCAGTACCATTATCCTCGATAAACCAATTGGCTCTTGACGCCGTTGCTACAGGCCAGCCCGTACTCTCACATAAGGGTGTACAATACAAAATGCGCGAAGAGCAGCTTGGAACGGATTCAACAAAGCATCTTCTGCTACCAGACAAGTTTGGCACGACATATAAGAAGAGTTCGCTCCGTGTCGTGCAAACTTTCCACCTCGAGAAAGTCCTCAATATTGCGCCTTCGGAGTCTACACCGTCTCAGGGGCAGATCAACAAGTACAAGAAACCTGTGCGCCAACAGCCAAAGAACATTATGAAGCTGCGCAATACACCTATCGGTGTCAAGGACGACGATGAGGTCTCGAGAATCGCGCGCACCGGAAACGACTCGGATATAGAGATGGGAGATTTCTCGCAGAAGGCACACGATGAATCGAAGAAGAGGAAGCACCTAGAGATGGAGTTGCCGTTGCGGAAGAAGTCGAAGCATGGAGACGAGACCAGTGAGGAGCGAAGGACACGACGGGAGGAAAAGAAGCGCAAGAAGGCCTTGCAGCAAGCATAGTCAGTCGAATGACACAACCATCTCTTTTATGCCTTTATTCTGGTTTTTCCTTGAGTCATTTTAGACATGTCCTTTCTCTTCTAAACCAAAAGTGTCAGACTTTCTTCGTGTACTGTGTACATGCCTCTGCTGTAATATCATTTTCACCAGCTCAAATCCCCAGGTTTGCGGGCGTTTTTGCTCCTAGTTTTCTTTCTTATTTTTTTAGCATCAATTGGAAGACATTTAATTCATCTAATTTGAGGAGATATATTTCATTTCCTTCACCACCTTCAAACCAAGGTGTACCCATCGTATATCACGACATTGATAAACCGACTCCATCTGATATCTTCACCCGAGACCCTCTAGATGATCTGCAATCTCAGCAAAACAGTAAAAAGAATGAAAAAAGTTAAGATCAGCCCCATCATGCGGATCATATCCATTCACACAGAGCAAGATCATTCGACTAGACCTGCCGTTCATGGCCGATGACTCTTTCTTCGCCGTCTGGTCTGTAATTAACTAGGCCGGGTGAACCGTGTGCGCCCGCGCCGCTAATAATTCCAGCGTAAGAAGTACTTTGACTCCAGTATACGATCATCCGCTTTGACGGCGCCAATTTCGATTTTTTTTTTTTGATTTTTTTTCTCTTTCTCTCACTATTCGTATATAAGAGTCTTCGCTTCTCCCGTTTCTCTTCTTCCCTTGAGTCTGAATTGAAGCATTGATTTTCATAGTCATCTTCAATTGCCTCGACTCACATCAATCATATCATCCGCCATGTCGACATACGCTTTGTCTGAGTCCCACAAGGACGTGAGTATCTTGCCGTATATCACCCCTCTATATGGTGTGAATTGCTTGCTGATGGCCCGCTGCAGATGCTCGAGAAGAGCCTCATTGAGACTGATCCCGATGTCGCTGAGATCATGGTATGTTCTCATTTCGCTGTGCCCGTCAAGGATCGCCATTGGCGATTTTCTATGCCGTAAGAGGCACTGCCAAAGCCAATGTCTCTAATCATTACCCCGCGATGCGTGTCGATCCCTACAGAAAAAAGAGATTCAGCGCCAGAAGGAGTCCGTCGTCTTGATTGCTTCTGAGAATGTTACATCCAGAGCTGTCTTCGATGCCCTTGGCTCGCCCATGTCCAACAAGTACTCTGAGGGCTACCCCGGTGCTCGCTACTACGGAGGAAACCAGCATATCGACTCCATTGAGCGTCTCTGCCAGGCTCGTGCCTTGAACGCTTTCCATCTTGACTCTGAGAAATGGGGTGTCAATGTCCAATGTCTTTCTGGCAGCCCTGCCAATCTACAGGTCTATCAGGCTCTTATGAGACCTCATGACCGATTGATGGGTTTGGACTTGCCCCACGGTGGTCACTTGAGTCACGGATATCAGACCCCTCAGCGCAAGTATGTGTGATCTGGTCTTCAATTTTCAATGCAAGGAGACGTAATCCGTCATCATTGACAGCCAATTCTAACTAATTGACAGGATCTCTGCTGTTTCCACATACTTCGAGACCTTCCCTTACCAGGTCGATCTCGAGACGGGCATCATCGACTATGACATGCTCGCTAAGAATGCTAAGCTCTACCGCCCTAAGATCCTTGTGGCCGGTACCTCTGCCTACTGCCGTTTGATCGACTACAAGAGAATGAGGGAGATTGCCGACTCTGTCGGTGCCTACCTCATGGTCGATATGGCCCATATTTCCGGCTTGATCGCTGCCGGCGTCATCCCCTCTCCCTTCGAATACGCCGATGTTGTCACCACCACAACCCACAAGTCCCTCCGTGGTCCTCGTGGCGCCATGATCTTCTTCCGCAAGGGTGTCCGTTCCACTGACCCCAAGACCGGCAAGGAGGTCCTCTACGACCTCGAGGGTCCCATTAACTTCTCCGTCTTCCCTGGTCACCAGGGTGGTCCCCACAACCACACCATCACTGCTCTTGCCGTTGCACTCAAGCAGGCTGCTACTCCGGAATTCAAGGCCTACCAGCAGCAAGTCGTTGACAACGCCAAGGCATTGGAGGAGGAGTTCAAGGCGCTCGGATATACCCTCGTTGCTGACGGTACCGACAGCCACATGATCCTCGTCGATCTCCGCCCCAAGGCTGTTGACGGTGCTCGTGTTGAGGCTGTTCTCGAGCAGATCAATATTGCTTGCAACAAGAACTCCATCCCCGGTGACAAGTCTGCCCTTACCCCATACGGTCTCCGTATCGGTACTCCTGCCATGACCAGCCGTGGCCTTGGTACTGAGGACTATAAGCGCATTGCCAGATATATTGACCAGGCTATCAATATCTGCAAGACCGTGCAGGGTGGTTTGCCCAAGGAGGCTAACAGATTGAAGGATTTCAAGGCTAAGGTTCAGGATGAGAGCATTCCCGAGATCTTGTCGTTGAGAAAGGAGATTGGTGAGTGGGCTAGCACTTTCCCTCTTCCCGTATAAAGGAACGAGAGTGTGATGTTCACTTGATGTGAGGAGTCTGATGTGAGGGGAAACCCATCACATCTATCTTCGTTGTAATCTTTTCTCTGTCTTATTTCGTTACACCCTTTAACAGGTACACTGGCTGGTTGGTCGGGACTTTAAAAAGCCATCAGGGGTATTGATGGCCATGATGAACACGATTGAAAGGAAGAAAAACAAGACATTTGACTGTATTTGGGTCAAATGTTCCTTATCTCATTGATGCATTGAGATATTTGTATATTTACACATTCGCATATCTTCAACAAAAAATGCCAGCATTATATCATTTGTTTTCATTTGCTTGAGGGTCGTGTATTGCCGTAAATGTCGCTGTTGCTTAGGTGGTTGTAGTCGTAGTATTCGCCGCACATCTTTTGCAGGCGTATTGTCTCTCCATTTGATATAGAGGATTTGATCTGATCATTGCGCAATCTCTCCCAAAACAGCAGAGCTTCGCTGACCGAAATCTGCGAGAACTCCCTTCAACTTTGCGATTCGTTTCTCTAAAGCGATGATCTCTGCTTCCTGATCTTCAACAGTCCGGTCCATGTCCGGTAATACTTCGACGGCCATCTGCGCCTTCTGTATCCTGCGCTTGATAGCAGCAGACTCAATCTGCAATGCTCTAGGGTCGATACTCAATCCACCAGTTGTACTGCCCACTGTAGAGCCAGGACCAGCAGCTGCAGTAGCAGGATTGCTCGTCACAGAGAGTAAAGGATCCGCGCCAGGGACACCTAGTCCATTCTGTGCTGGTTGCTGTGACGGTGTCGTCGTGATCAAACGGGCAAGCAAATCATGTAATGGGGGTAGAATATCAAATGTCTGAGGTGGAGGAAAAGGAACTGGAGTCTCCTCAGCCTGCTCATCTGTGATATCTTGAGTACCTTCAACCTGGGCATTCTCATTCTCGTTGGCATCCCTTGATGGACGAGGAGTTGCTGCTCGTGAAGGCCCAACGCTGGGTGTTATATTGCCTCTTAATGCGGGTGATGCGACTCTTGATGAGTTCTGCAGCCCTGAAGGGCGTCGAGAAGGTGCTTGAGATTGTGATGTGGCCATTTTAGCTGTTTATGAAGGATTGCCTTGAGCAGATATCCTCTTATGCACCGGGTGCGTAGATTGGAGCTTGTACGTAGGATGTTCGAACGGCACGGGTCAAAACACCAACAGATTATCGTTGACGGGACTGTTAATCATCAATCCTGGCCTTCAGCGGCTATGCAGTAGGATTTTTCATGAAAAGTCTCTATTTCTCAGCTCATGCTTGTCTTGATTTCCTGAATGATGTCAGTCAATCATCTGTCATTTGGGTACTTAAGACTATGATTGCGGTACACAATGAGGTTCGGTTGTTACGTTCCATACAAAACGGTGATCTTCGTCTTCCCACATATTGGCACTCTACAAGCCACTACATACAGTACTGAGAGATGACCAAGAATTAGTCCTCACGAATGATGTGACACTTGACAAGAGAATATCATGTAACAAATTCGTTCCTCATTAACATTAAGTTTCCATGCGAAATCAGTATCAGATAGCATGGCTGAACAACTTTGGTCGTCCTAATTTAGCTGCTCACATAGCTATAGTTTCTTCAGTACAAAATCTCAGCTTCACGGAATGATTCAGGACCAACAAGCAACGCTAACACAGCATTGCATTATTCAAAACTTTGATCATGATCAGTGATAGCATGCGAAACGATCTCATTCACATCAAGTTGAGGCCACCAATAGTCCTCCTCTAATTCTTCAGCAGGATCAGGTGAAGTCTCTCCATTTTGTGCTTCGGCAACACCATCAAGCATCACAATATCATCCGTGGCTTGGGCTGTTGTCGTTGAAACTGAATCGCGCTTCTTCTTTTTGGGCATATAGAATTTCTGGAGTACGTTTGTCACCTCAAATGGCGAATAATCAACCTCCTCATCGTCGCTATCGAGGGAGATGACAGGCAGCCCATGCGGAATGCCACCCATCGAACCACCCCATCCACTAGTAGAGTTAGGACCAGGTTCCGGACCAAGTGTAGTAAAGTATAGCACAAAATCGTCGTCATCATCGGCCTTTCGCTTATTCTGAGAAGGAATCCGATTTCTGAAAATTCCTGTTTGGACAGCAAGATCCATCGCGTCCCTCTCAGCTTGATTGAGCTTGCTATAATCTGGACACAGCAACTGTCGAGCTTGGACATCTGGAAGCAAAGGAGTGTGCAGCATGTCTCTAGGATCAGTGTTCTTGGGACGCGCCCATGATGCAAAGAGGTTTCGCGTGTGAGGGCCTTTGCCGTATTCAGGGCCCTGTATCACACCTATAATGGCGTCGTGTATAAGTTCACCATTGGCCAGTGACTCATGAGCAATTTCAATTCCTGACTTTTCGACCTGGTGAGACGAATCTGCTTCTACAAATGTGAAGTGGGGATCTTCTTCCTCCTGGTCGAGGCCTGACACGGGAGCAGAAGAGTAGACGTGGATGGCTCCGGTAGTGTCGCCTAAAAGAAGATGTGTGTAGTCAGGCGAGAAGGTTCCTGAGGTGATTTCGACATTGAGTGATAACACATCTTCAACGAGGACGTCTTCTGGAGCCTTAAGGATGTCCCACCTTTTGACAACACCATCCGTTGAGCCGGTATATAACTCATCAGTTTCACGCCATGATGCGAAAGCTATACCGAGATCACCTTGTTCGCGTGTGGCTCCCCGATCATAATTAGTCCATTGGTCCGATATAGGCTCACCATGAACAAGACTATGCAATGACTTTGCCGGATTTCTGTGATCAAAGACATATGTTACGCCATCGGTACAGCTAGCTGCGACATAATGCCGGTCCGTGGGACAGAAATGAACCTCGTTTATATCGAGACCAGGACACATGTATTCCATGACAGGTCGACCAGACTCCTCAGGTTCAAATAGCCGTATCATCGAGCGAGTGTCGCGTCCTATGCCATTATCAGACTGGTTCAAAGTGCTTCCCACGGCAAAACACGCGAGTTCAGGATGCCATTGGACATCAAACACGTTCATGGTTTTCGCAAACTCGAGGACCGGACCATCTTCGCGGAGTCTCCACATGTAGAGTTTCCCGTCTTTCGGCGGGTCAAAAGTCGTATCAAGGTCTTTACCTTGCAGCCCGCCAACGAGATAATCTGGCGATGACAGATTTCCGAACTTTAATGCGGAAGCAGTCATCCCTGCTTTGGGAGCTGATGTAGAGCCCTTATGCAGGGGTAAACGTATGGCCATGCCATCACTTCTCTCACTCCAAAGTTGAAAAGACGGCGCTTGCGATTTTGGCGCAATGGCTGTAGCAATTGCCCCAGTCGTTGAGACATCCATCACATCAACATTATGAGCGTGCCTCAATGTTCGGATGCATCGAGTATTATCAAAATCCCAAGCATCCCACACTTTGACGGTATGATCAAAACTGGACGTATAAAGACGATCGTTTTTCCAAAAGACTTGTGTGATGGTCGTATACAGATAGTCTGACATGGCGATATTGTGAATATTGTTGTTACTGGTGGGTCTCGGCACTCTGTGGTCAGGTAGTTCTCTCAAACGACCTGTTTCCAAATCACCAAGTAATAAGTTTTTATCACGGTTGTAGTGCATGTTCTCGCTACCACAAAGTGCCACAGCGCCGGTAGCAAAGCGAGCACCGTCGGGGGACCACGCCAGTTTGTTGACGTCTCCAGAGGCTCCTTTGAAGGACTTCCATGGTCTGAGTGGTTGTTCGAACTTTCTCATGGCTCTTTGCGTCGAAGCTAGACCGAAGCCAAAATCGCGTTTTCGTAAGAGCGTTGGAATGCTGCAATCGCGATATTCTTTTTCCTCATGTTCCAACTCAATAGTCAGTGCCCTGATGAGAGAAGGCGAGAGCGGAAGTGCATTGTCTCGCACATCCAACAGGAAAGCTTTCAGGAGGGTGTGTTTATTTCGATACTTCAATGCTTTGGTCAGGGGATACAAGAAACAAATCCGATCGAGAACCTGTGGGTGAATGTCCATCAATAGATCTTGCAACCCAATATTAGCATTGATTGTGCCCTCAATCGCGCCCAAACCCGTAAGGGACTCAATAATAGTTTTCCGTGCCGATGCAGGAATCGTGACATCCATAAATTCGTCTCGACATTGTATGAGACTGGTTTTCGCTTTCGCAAGAGCTTTTCGTAGAGAGTTCAATTGTATCAGCCGACGCGCTAGAGTTTCGACCTCTGAATCAGATGGATACATTCTCTTCATAGTTCGGGAGAACTGATGACGGAGTTTATCCGGATCCTCAAGCTCAGGGGGCAACGTCTTCTTTTCAATGATCAAGCAATAAGTGCCCCTGACTTCCTCAAGCTCGAAATCGCAATGCAGCACTTCGCCATCATCATCAATATCCTCCAATTTGAGAGAAGAACACATCTGTCCAACTCTAGCCCTCAGTCCACGATCAACATACGGTCTCCTCAGACCCTTCAAACGCGTCTGAGTCAGGTATGTAACGGCCGCATCACACCCCAAAAGCTCCTTTCTCACACTGACATCCCACGTCCGGTATATAATGGGATACTCTGGTACCCTTTTAGCAACTTTGTTCGGTGGCAATGATGGCCTCTGCGGCTCACTTTGTTTCGTAGGTCGTCGTGCAGGTACTTGCGGCTGTACCTCCTCAACCTCACCACCATCTTGAAACTCCCCATTCTCATCAACGTACCCGTGAAATCCAGGTCGTGCAGCGAAGTAATTAGTAGGTTGCGCTACATTTCGTCGCGGTCTCCTGGAGCTTGAGGCCGGCGTTGTTCTTGTTGGGAGTGCAGATGGTGACCTGGGCATATTTTTATGGGGTGCATGTGATGATGATGGCGGTTTTGAGGATGACTTTGGTTTTGGTTTTGATGCAGGTGCGGTAGATGGTGTTGTTGTGGGCTTTTTTCGGTATGGAAGAGGTGATGCGAATGAATTTGCTGGAATTGAATTTGTGGGTATTGATTGACGAGGTGTTTCTGATTTTATGATTGTCGTTGTGGCTGTTGTTGTCGTAGTCGTTGCAGGTCTATGGCTTGATTTAGGCACGGGCACAGGTTGCGATTGTCCTTGCGATTGAGCGGTTTGCGATGCAACAGGGGTTTTCAAACTCGAAGGTGGCTTTTTACTCGGTGTCGCAAATGATGATGAAACCGACTGTTGATGCTGTGCATAAATTGCAGCATTGATATGCGATTGAGATGACGATGAAGTGGAAATAGGGCCCTCTGGTTTTCCATCTGATGTGGGCTGTTTATGAGAAAATCTATCCATAGGAGACTGTTGAGGTGCAGGAGCGAAAGGTGGGATATCTCCAGCATCAAACATATCCTCACTATCGTCGGATTCATATGTGAGCATATGTTGTGATGTGTTGTTGCGATTGAAGGTGGATGTTGCCGAATTGTTCTGTTGGATGGGGGGGATTGTTTGCGCAGTTCGAGATGCAACAGTAGCGGTACTAGTAACAGCAGCACCTGGCGCAGGCGAATGGACAGTACTAGTAACAGCAGCACCTGGCGCAGGCCCACTCGCCTCACTATCCGATATATCATCGAGGTTCAAGAACGACCGCAATGGATCATCGTCGATAAGTGATTCGCGACGTGCAGCAATTGGCTTCTTCTGATCTGATGGGACGTCTCCGGCAAAGGCTGTCATCTTCACATCGCGATCCTTCAACCCGTCATCGGCAGTGCTCTTCTTCGTTGCGCCGGTGCGCAAGAAATTCTGGAGAAGCACGTTCCCATCATCAATATCCTCGTCGTCATCGTCTAGTATCTCATAATAGGAGCGCGTGGGTATATTCGATCGTAACGGATTGTCGTGACTTTTCCTATATCTCGTCCCCAGAGCAGTGCGCCCAAGCGTGAATCCACCCCTGCGAGCAGTCATCTTGGACTGTGCGACCAGAAAGTTGTTGTTAACGCGTGAAATTTTGTAAAGCAGCGATCGTCCAACAGCCGACCAAGTGAGGGAAAGAAAATAAGAAAAAAAGGATGTCGGAGCTAGTTTCCAATACTGACTAGCAAACAGCCATCGTTGCTATGGGTTCTCGACTTACCCGCTTAGGAGGTTGACTAGACTCAACATTCGTCTTCGCATCAGAGGGTTGCAACAATGACGACAGGGATGATGGAGCTGTAGCACCCGCCGCTGCCACTGCTGCTGATGTTGAAGGAGTGGATGTAGACGTAAAAGCAGGCTGGCCAGCTGACAATGATGCTGGACGTGTTCGAGGTACCGGTTGTTTGTGGTCTTCAAGGGACGATGACCAGGGCATGGTTGTGCGCGCGCCCTCTTGCATGGGATGGGGGAGGGGGCGTTCTCCTTTGCCACCACACGCTTTCCAAGGAAAAAAGACCGGGTGAGAGTGAATTGCAAGCAGCAGTCTCAGTTTCCGGGTGCCGCTTGATCAAGGATTAATCATTGAGGGGACTGCTGAATATGATGCGCCTGTTGTGATGGCGAGATGTCGCGAGAAATACACGGATGCAAGCATGGATAGAGCGTAAATCGGCCAGAATAAAGAGAGGCTTCAAGTTGCACAAGCCATAGCATTCTCCGGAACAGTCTAAGCAGTCCACACTCCCTTCATCTGTGTCTTTTCTGTCCTTTCTGTCTGTTTGTAGCTGATTATATCGATGTTCGTGGCCGTGATGCTCCATTCTTCAGCCCAAATCGACAGACGACGTCAGAGGGGAGATGTGTATTGTAATTAAATTACAGGATATATTACAGCAAGTGGCGTGATTCTGTAATTTAAACTGAATTTCTAATACAAAAATACGACTCAGACCTTAATTTCTTCGATCATCTTCATCCCCATCTCCATTTCATCGTTCGATCTGACAGCCGAGAAGACAAAAAGACAAAGAAATCATCAAATTTGATATTGAAGTAAAATATTAGACATTCATTTCATTGCACAGCCCGATCATGGCCTCAAATCGGGCCTCTCAACCAGTCTCCTCGGGTACAGTGGCCCGCGTCGTGGTCGAAGAGAGACAGCAAGAGCCAACTGCAAGACTACACCTGCGAGGAGTCGCAACGCCCACATCTGACACTGCCTCGACACATACTGAGGAATCAAGCAATGCGAGTGTACGGTGGGCAGACGATGTGGTCGACAATGAAGGAATGGGCAAGAAGAAATCAAAGAGTGAGTTCAAAGGAAGCCTCAGATTGCGATATATCATGACATGACCAGGCACTGACATGAGCAACTTGCTCTCTATATAGTCTGTTGTATTTACGAGAAACCTAGGGGTGTAGACGAAAGCAGCTCAGAGTCTGATTCGTCTTCTAGTGGAAGCGACTCAGATAGTGACGACGATGATGGTCATCAACATGGCGGTGATGAGAATGATCCTTGCGCTCACCATGATCATAAGGGCAAACATGCTAAACCACGACGCAAAGCTCCCCCCAACGCATACGAGCGGCAACCGAAATATAATGCTCACAAAAAGTAGTAGTTGAAGATGGAGACCTGATTACTTTTGGATCGCATTCATATTCTTATCTTCAGGCGGCTACTTATTACGACGAGCCTTGCACGAACTCTCACGATTTGCATATACATTTCTTCTCTTCCTCTATATATATATGAATTACGACTTTCATATCTTGAGCATCTTGGGAGGTCTCTTTGATTCATGCGGACTGTCTGGCATGATGGAATGCGATGAATATGGACTTTCTTCATTGGACAAAACGAAAATGGAACAAAGGGAAGGAAAATAAGATGATTCAGAGATGGGTATAGAGATCGAAAGATTGAAAGAGTGAAATATACCGCAACCACACACACACAAACACACATATTCCCACAGATCAGAGCGGAAAGAGAAGGAAGAGATCAAGAGGCCGACTTCATCCCAATCTCTCGCCCCCCATTCCCATGCGGCCCTGTCTATCTATGGACATACAACCACCACACAACTCTATTACTCAACCTCGCACTTTTTTTTCCTCTTCAACCACGAATCGACTTCCTGCGGGTAGCAACCATAGTATCATACAACACGTCCTTAAACGCGAACAAGAACGCCGCCGTCAACACACTCTGGCTGACCTTCGGCCCAATTCCTATTTTCCGCAAGTTAGCGAAAACATGCACATCCAAAAGCGCAAGGGTCATATTCCGCATGAAAAAGGACGCAGGCAAGGACGTTAACGATGATGGTGACGACGAACCCTTATATAATCCACTCCATCCTTCCTTCGACACGATCTCTCTCAGGATTTGGTTCATGCTCTGCTTCTCGCCATTCTTCTCCTTGCTGGCAACGTGCATCCGGGACTTGAGCGTGATATAGGGATAAGTGATGGAAGTGGCGAGCAGCTTGCCAATAGCGCCGAGATAAAACGCATCGGTGGGCGTGACGCGGCGTCTCTTTGCGACGAGATTCTTGAGTTGTTCGAAGATGGAATATTGCAGGATAGGATTAATGACCAAAATCAACGCGGGCAAAACACCCGCGAACAAAGCTCTGATTCCACCTTCTTGTAACAGCTCCTTCAGGACCTGGAATGTAGTCTTCGACTTCTTCTCCCCGAGCGTTTGCCCGTCTGTCTTGCGGGTTGTCATGCGGGTATTTATCACCCAGATCGGGTTCGTGGCGATAACTGTCGCTGAGCCCGCTATTGCGCCCGCGATCATACTCTCGATCGTACCCAGCTTCTTCGCTCGGCCTGCTTTGACGGCCGCTTTCTCGAAGGCTGCACGGGTCCATTCGTACCAGTAGTAATAAACGAAATTGGTGACGCTGATTCCGGCCAATGCTGACCCCAGACCGGAGTATAGCCCGTCAATACCTTCGCGGGCGACGATGTGGCGAATTGCATCTATAGTGGAAGAGCGTGCTCGTTTGGACTCGACTTGAGCTCGTGTGGAGAGGGTGATTAAGGGATATCTGTATTGTGATTGATAAAGAAAGAAACAAAACAAAAATTGACAGAGAATCGAATTAGATTTACCGCAAGAAAAATCCAGGGGATGAGATGGTTATTTCTTTATTCCTCACGTTAGTATCATAGAGAGAATACCACCGCCAGCACCAGCGAGCGCATGGGCGATGTTATCGCTCTGCTGGGAAGCCGTGGTGGCAGCTGCAACGACAGCCCTCTGCTCAGCAGCAGTCTTGACGTCCGACATCTCGAATGTGTATAGTAATGACGAATCTGAATTGTATATTTCTTCTGTCTCTTCTGCTTCTGAATACACTCTTAAGCTCTCTGAAGAATTGCCTCCAACGTAAGGTTTCGGCAATGCCGATAGGGCTCGATACGAGAGGATGTTGTTTGCCGGAGAGGCTGTGGTTGAATATGAAAGGAGAGTTGATATATGATCGAATTGATTAAGGAAGAGATGAAGGAAAGAAGAATTGATAATGCCGATGACGATGGAGACTATTTCATAGGCTCTCATCTTTTTCCCTCCTCGCTCTCCTCCCCCCCACGCAAGGCACACTCTTCGAATGATATTTACCTATTCCTAGGCGGTAATTTTACCCCAGAGTAGCAGATCACGGATCACCCTACGCTATGACGAAGTGCTTCAACCGAGGCTCTTCTCTTCTTCCCCCTCGATATTGCCGTGGACACAATCACAGACTGGAGAATGATCTTCTGATGATGAAAATGGTGGTAATTATAATGATAATGAAAATAATAACAGCCAGATCAGAAGAATCACCGGTGGAGGATTGCCGAAGGAGATGAGCCGATGATTGTTGGAGATTAAGCTGGATATTTATCTTTACTCAAACTGGATTGAATTGGATTAAATGTGTTTTGAGACGAGGGGAGATAATGCTGATCAGTATCCCTCGAACCAACATCTTTATCACCTTCACCAGCCTGTTTATCAGCCCGTTCATCAACTTGTTCAGCATGGCCACGACCTGCACATCGTCATGGCCAATGATTGACAGGTGTGGGTACGCACGACATGTCAAACCAAACCAGTTTCCATTCTAGCGCACTGACGTTTTGCTCTTCTTTATATCCTCTCTGCCCCTCGATGAAGTTGAGTGATTCTGATGTCTGTGAGAATCTTCAAAAGTCGTGGAATTGTTCTTGGAGGAATAAACATAAGAGTGGTATTATCGTAGCAGCATAGATACAAAAGACAAGAGAAAAGGGAAGAAGAGAGACAGTACCCCCAGACTTTATGAAAAATGATCGAAACCACTCGATTAAGGGTCTGCAAGGGAAAAGACGAAGACACGGCAAAGGGACACGAATCAATTTCAACTTGAAGGAGAAGAAAGTCG
This sequence comes from Ascosphaera apis ARSEF 7405, assembly GCA_001636715.1. Classification (NCBI taxonomy): domain Eukaryota; kingdom Fungi; phylum Ascomycota; class Eurotiomycetes; order Onygenales; family Ascosphaeraceae; genus Ascosphaera; species Ascosphaera apis. The sequence continues at coordinate 162,776 of AZGZ01000010.1, read as the reverse complement.
GAAGCATCAAAGGGCGGTCGAGGTGCAGGACTTGGGTGTGATAGAACATAAGCCAAACTAGACATGTTACAGGAACGAACTTATGGACAAGGGCATATCATGTCATTGACATGGATTGGCCTTTTCAGGACGAACTAGGCAAAAGGGCTCGATCACGAACAAAAAAGACCCTAGATTGAGGAACGGTGGGGGTGCACCACGGCAAGGGAAAAGAAGGAGGAAGCGAAGATTTAAGGAAATGAAACATTTTGAAAAAGAAAGTTGTGATTGTGATCCAGATAATAAACAGGCAAAAACAAAAGGAAAAGCAAAAGAGAAAAAGTGAGAAAGAAAAGAAATAATTATCATCTGTTATCGTCGCAGGCAAAAGGAAAGAAAAGAAACATAAATTAGAAGCCAGGCAACCATCTGGAGCAGTTCAAAGCAATAAGACAACATAACCCCCCTTCCAATCCTCAATTAAACCCCTGCCACCTTTCTCCTCCTTCTCCTCGTCAATATCTCTCCCTTTACTCTTCTCTAGCGTGTTGGTGATATAAGAATTGGGGTTTG
>AZGZ01000010.1:144162-162124 GCA_001636715.1 Ascosphaera apis ARSEF 7405 | reverse complement strand
GCGTATTCGAACGGATAAGAGAAAATTGTAGTCGTGATCGTGGTCCAAGATAGAATAAGGCGGAAAGATAATGGCGAAAAGAAAAAGCAATCCGAGAGGAAGTGAAGGTGTGAAGTGAGTCGATGGGTGATATGGAGAGAATTGACGGCGGACGACAAATGCACGATGGGCGAAGTAAGATGGCTGCGATCCGTCATAACTGGGCTGGTATTGTATATGATCGTTCAACAACCCCGTAAGTGTTAAGGAGGAGCTTTGAATCAACCTCCCGATCGGTGAGACTCAAGTCAATTTTTTGAATCAAAAAAAAGGATGCCATTGTACATATCACATCAAGCAAAAAAGTCGTTAAAAGTAAGTTCCCCTTGCCGCATCGCAACCCCAACACACATATAAACCATTACATCCCTTCCAAAACATCTCCTCCCCCCTTCCCCTCTCCCATTCTCTCACTCTTCATGATTTTCCACACTCTTCCACCTCATCTCTTCTTGCTTCTCGCATGATGTGGGAGTGTTGAAGAAATCACTGCATCTAACAGCACCCGCTAGAGTTGTTGGAAGGAACATCACGACCAGTGACCTGGACAGTAGGCTTATTGTTGACAGTGTTCGAGCCCATGCGCTCCTTGATCTGTCGCGCCATAGTCAAGAAAGCTTGCTCGACATTCGAGGCGTTCTTGGCGGAAGTTTCGAGGAAAGGAATACCGAGGCTGTCGGCGAATTCCTGTATAGAAAAAAAAAAAAAAAAGGAGTGAATGTGAGATTGATGGGTCTTATCGTGTGATTTATCCTTGCGTGAATCAATTTGGAGGATACAGGGGGGAACATACCTTTGCGACGGAGTACTCGACCACCTTCTTATCCTCCATATCACTCTTGTTACCGACCAAAAGCTTGTTCACGCCCTCAGTCGCATAGCGGTCGATCTCTTGCAACCACTGCCTGACGTTGTTGAAGGAATCCATATCGGTGACATCGTAGACGACGCAGATGCCGTGGGCGCCACGGTAGTAGGAGGATGTGATGGTTCTGAAACGCTCTTGGCCGGCGGTATCCCACTGTATTGCATTATCAGTCAAAGTTATTTGGAATAGGGCGATATGAGGATGATATGGGAATGGTTATGAGATAGGACGTAGAGGCTGTGGAATTGTAGAAGAAGATGGATGGAGGTAGAATAGGAAAAGGAGAACATACAATCTGCAATTTCACTGTCTTGCCGTCAAGTTCAATTGTGCGGATTTTCTAGATCAGGAGGAAAATTGAATTTGATTAGCATGTCAGCCGGGCGCGGAATTTGCCCTCTCCCCTCTGAAAGTCGAGAGACGGGCTAAAGTGCGAAGATTGCAGGGGTATAGTGACTCACGAAGTCGACACCGATGGTGGAAATGTAAGATTCAGTGTAGGTGTCATCGGCGAATCGAAGAAGCAAGCAGGATTTACCAACACCGGAGTCACCGATGAGGAGGAGTTTGAAAAGGTAGTCGTATCTACATTGTGGCGGTAGAGAAGAGGGGGATTATGTTAGTGATGCTGTGATGCTGTGGTACTGCTGTAGTGGTGATGATGGTTGTTGTTGTGGCTGTGGCTGCTGCCTGCAGGTATTGGAAGTTGAATCGAATGGAATCGATTATGTTTGATATTCGATTCTTTCGAAGTAGATCACATTCTACTCTTTCTCTTTCCATGCGTTTGAAATGAAGGTGGTATTTCAGAAGCACTCTAATGATAATTGTTAGCGATGTTGAAAGTTTGATGTCCAGTCGTCCAGTCGTTCACTTCCACGTTGGCCAACCGCCATCAGATCCCAATTCGACCGCCGTTTAATCGTCCATGCTCGACATCAACAAGGAACAAGGCACAGACAGGCACAGGCACGGGCACGAGCAGCAAGCAATCAAGACGGTGAACGGCTCGCCAGTAAGCAGAGCAAAGCACAAGACGATATAACGAGACCAAACGGCTGACGATGGGCCAAGAAGGATGCCGATAATGACGACAACAATGGACCTTGGGAAGACGGGGTAAGAGGAGACTCACTACTCTGGATTCATGATGACGAGCGGGCGGTTATAGATGAAGTAGACAGGCAAACGATGAGAGTGATGAGCAAGATAAAGGGAATAGACAGTGAGATAAACGTCGAAACACAAAAAAAGAAGCAGTTGAAGTGGAGATGAGATGATGAGATGGGATGGATGAAGAGAGTGAGAAGTGGTTGAGGTTGCGTTGCGTTGCGTTGCGTTGTTGTATGGGGAAGTAATGCGGTACGGTGCGGTGCGGTGCGGTGCGGTGCGGTGGATTGCTGGAGGTTGATGCCTTGCTGCCTTGATGCCTTAGATAGTTATTGTATGCCTGAGGCAATAAGGCAGACAGATAAAGTCTTGGCATACAAACAACGCTAACCACATACAGACTAGCGTGGAAATGGATCTACAATTGAACTATGAGAGAATGAGTTGAGGGAGGAATAAATAGGGGGGGAAGAGACAAGGGGAGAGTATGTCTTCAAAGTAATTTGAAAAGCGTGTAAGCAGAGATTGATGTGTATGTATGATTAAAACTAAAGAAGAGACATTATGGCCGCGAGTTTTGATGCTATCCAAGAAAAGACGAAGAACTATGCAAGAAACTCCCTGTTACAATCCCAAAAAGAAGGTACTTGAAGCAGCTCTCCTATAAATTCCAACTCCAAGAATACCCCTGAGACATTCACCCAGAGAAAGGACTAAAAGAAAAGAACAACGAAGAAGAGGAAGAACAGCAAGAACGGGCAAAACTCCTCCCTCCCCTACTTATACCCCCTCCCCCCCCTACTTATACCCCCTCCCCCCCCTCACATCTCAGCTGCCTGGACATACCTCTCTGGTATCGCCGGCAACTCATCCATAGCATCCAAAAACACTACTCCCATCCCCCCATCCAGATGCGTCTGTATATGACAATGCATCATGAACGCCCCCGGATTCTCAACATGGTACCTCAACGCCAAAAACCCCGGTCCCGTCCGTGTCTGCGGCGTCAAAAACGTATCTGCGAACGGTGGCGTCTCCAGATCAAACGCCTCGGGATGAACTTCCATCGCTTCCTCCACACTGCTGTAATTGAAGAAAAAGTTTCCTCGGCCGATGACGTAGAATTTAATAGAGTGCTTATGGATTGGATGTGCTGGTTGGCCGTTTGGCTGTCTTATTATGACGTCCACCCATTCACCCATTTTTGTTTCGAAGATCAGTTCGTTATCTGGTTTTGGATCGAAAAGTGCTGGTGTGTCGTAGGTGTCGTTGATCGCTGCTTTGCCTGATAACGTCCATTCCCAATCATGATGGAAAAATCCTGCGTCGAATATTATTGTTCTCTGTGCTGTGCTTGCTGGTTTGTGAGGTGGGAATGGCTTCAGGTCGATATCTTCGTTCATGATGAAGGTCTCTGTAAGGTTCAACCCGTTGTACCCAACCCACGGTGTACTCTCACCGACATCTCTCTTGGTCATATTTGCGACCCCCAAAGTAGTATTTCCAGCAGCAAAGGTCGCGTTCGCAGGAGGTGCAGTAGCGTTATAAACGTCACCAGCAGTGGAATTGTAACCAGCTGTAGAATTGTACTCAGCTGTAGAATTGCCACCCTCTTTATACCTGAAAACACCATATCCACTGATGATCTGCGACCCAGTCAAACTAGGCACTCGAATCGTATAATCACCAGGCTTCTGGTCAAGCTTAACAAAAACTTGATACCGCCTGCTGGCTGGAACCTGCACTCCGTTCACAAATCTTGGATGGACATAAGGCCCATCAACTGCATAGATCCACATGCTGTGGTTATCGATGGTGAAAAGCGGCTGTGTAGCAGGCGATGCTGCAATCAACGTCAAACTCACCCAGCCATCATTAGGATCGACTTCGATGACTTCGGGCTCGTTTTCAGAAGGTGTGCATTCATCGAATGATGCTCTGGGTAATTTTGATAGATCGTAGGGATAAGGATGTAAGGCTTGATATTTATCAGCCGGAAGGCAACTGTACCACAGTGTCAATAAACAAATCGTCAGGGGAGGGCCCAAGCCCAAATTCAGGGGTACATCAACTTACCCCTTTAATGTCAAATCTCTATTCTTCGTCAACGCCAACTGATTCGGCCTCTCCAACTCATTCAACTCTTCCTGGGACTTGCAGATATTCTTCCCTTTACCATTGATAGTCAAACTATCGATACAGAAATAATCCACTCCGCTCGCATACTCAATATCCATGACCTCATGATAGGTGAAATTCGTCCAATCACCAAGAACAATGACCCGACTATCCCTCTCCGCACGTTCGAGCTTCTCCAGCTCCACGGTATCATTACCAGCAATCACACCGAAGGGATTCGCGGTGCCATTTCGTGGGTTTATCAGGATAGCACCGTGTAACCCATCAGCTATCTGCCCCTTGTAATGACTATGATACCAATACGCTCCTGCGGCAGTGGCTTTCCACTGATAGAGAAATGTTTGGCCTGGAGCTATGGGCCGCTGAGTTACCCCTGGGACGCCGTCTGACCAGGGAGTACCCCACTGCTCGATGCCGTGGAAATGCACGCTTGTGTCTTCATCGAGGTGGTTGATGACTTCGACGGTGATTTCGTCGTCTTGGTCGAAGGTGTATGTTGGTCCTGGGGTCTGGCCGTTGACGGTTATTCCCATGCGAGGGATACCGTTGGGGGAGACGATTTGGTTCTCGATTATTAGGGTGATGGTCTTGTTCGTGAGGGAGCGAGGGGTAGGCGTATGCTTGAGGGATAGGGGCAAAGCCGTGATGGACAGGATGAATATGTTCAGGAGCAAGAGGAACATTGAGCTGCTTAATGCCAACATCGTGACTCTGGATACTGATATGATTATGAACGAATATATGATCGAGTTCATCACCATCAAATATGCACAGCACACTCTTTATTGAACAAGACGATGAACAGAAACTATCGTATACGACCATTATCCCCATCATGAGCGGCAAATACCATGACTCTTATATACGCCTCCATCATCGCCTCATTGCCTCCCTCGTTGCCTTCACAATCAGAATAGATAGCGAACAGGTCAGTGAGCACTTCGCTCCAAAGCTGCAACCCCCATGAATTGATCCGCCATACACGAGCGAAAAAATGCAAGGTCCGGATATGGAGACTACAGGCAATACCCAAGAGAAAGTCGTATCGTCATGCATGTATGTTCTCAATCGAAATAGCCAGCAACTTTTGCAAATGATTTTCAATCAGTTCTTCTCGCAGCAGGGTTGTGGGGAGGCGAAGACATAGGAGGCGTGGAGGCGATAAATTGTTGATAATACTGTATACGTACAGTACGTGCATACAAGAGTAGCAGTAGATTCAATCTGCAAAATAGCAAAGAGAATCAAGATAAAAGAACGACCTTGAAAGCAAATAATCATACCACTCTCTTGACCCCCTCCCCTCACCATCCGTTCTACGCCGATGCTGGTGGTGGAGTGGATTCAGGGGTGGCTCAGGGTTGTGATCCCTGACATTCAACGGCGTTCAAAGGGCATTTCTTCAGCCGATGTAAAGGTCAAGTAGAGTGAGCGTGTGAAGCTCCACTACAGCGGGCGATTTTTTTCAGTGCATCCTGGCGGAGCATCAAATTGATTTTCACGATCACAAGTGTGTTTTCCTAAAGGCCATTGGTGCATATCATCTATTTTCCCCCAGTTGAAGTCAATTCAAGTTATCATAATCCAGAACCGTTGCAGCACCGATAGCTCTGGATAGACTGTATATGTGTAGCAGAAAGACCAGCTTCAATTAGTAGGCGATGTCTGCACCGTACAAGTCACATTTTTTGTATAGTTGGAGTGAGGAATATCAACGACATGGAATAGCTATTGAACGGCACTGTTTGCTCGTAATGATCCTTACTGAGGCGCAAACAGACTAACATATAGATATCTTCAGTATGAAGCTTGTTATAATGGGCTGATGATCGACCGTTGTGCGGATCTCAAGAATAGATTTAGTGCGAACTGATCTTAATTGAAGATTGCTTAACATAGATTCAACCATGCCATTCAACTTTGAAAGACAAGTATGCATGGTTTATTTGATCGTTGAAGTTACTGATAGAGAAAAGTAGTGATAGATCTCAAATCCATGTTCGTGACCCTACCCCCTACTCCCTACTCCATGCTCCTGTTAACATCTGCACATTGACGCTCCAAATTGTGCTACCCTTTGAATCACTTGATGTTCTCCGAATAGCATGATAATAACGACCTTATCAGCACCCACGTGGATGAAATGAAGGCGATGCACAGGGTCGGAGGAAATTTGAAAACCCAACGGCGACATGAGTTCATCCCCTTGCATCTTATGGGGCTGCAAAACCACCGGCGATGAAACGCTATATTAGCGCGAACTGGCAACATGGAAGCAAGCTTGCCCGGCCTAGCCGTCGTTGCTTATCAATTCTATATTGTGAGGTTGCATACAGCTTACAGCTTCGATTTGTTCAGCGGCGATAATACATGCAAAATCTGTTTGAAGCCGATTGCGCGGTACGCAGTATCCGAATGCCTTGTTGTTGAGACGACATAGGCTACAAGATTATTTCAACGATGCAGGTAGATGGAAGGCAAAGGGTAACAAAAGAAAAAGGGACTGCTTTCTAACATTCAATCATTCATTTTTTGAATCTCACTGCAGTATGGCTTTTTCGTAGTTCTATTGCAAATGAAACCTCATCATCATCTTCATCATCATCATCTTCCAATACATTGCAGTAAGCATTATATCTCACTGCCTCGCATAGTTACACTTAATAGCCATGCTCCTTCAACCACTCCTTAACAGCCTGTTGCTCACGAGCACGGTACTTAGCGCTTGTCCTGACAGTATCAAGAACAACCTCCAAGCCACGGTCATATCCGCTCTGATCCTTATCACCGAAGAACTTCTGGATATCCTTCTCAGTCTCCTCATCGGCGAATCTAGACAAAGCCATCTGGATGAATCTCTGCAAGACGACCTTGTTAGTAGTCATCTTCGACTCAATCGCATCCCAGTTCGCCTTGACGAACTCCCAGAACGGCTTGCGGGCCTCGGAGTTAGCAGCCAACGACGCAGCGCCGGTATGAATATCCTGAATAGCAACAGCAGGCGAGAGCATGAAGTTCATGAAGTCAGCGTACAACTCCGGGTTACGAGCGCGGCCGAGAGCGCCGAGGCAAATCTCCTTGCCGTCAATCGACTTGGTGGACATGAACTCCTTCTTGATGATGTCGTACTCGGTCTTACCGGCGTTCTTGTCCTTGGCGTGGTCCTTGGAGGTAGAGGAGATGACAATGCCGAAGATCGCGGAGCGTAGGTTGGCGTTGATAGCGTCCTTATCACCGATAGCCCAGGCGTCGAAGCGTCTCTTTGCCTCGGCGATGACACCCTCGTGGCCGGCGTGGCCGGCGAGAGGGATCAAGAGCTGGCGGAGCTGGCCAGTGAGGTAGTCCTCGTCGGGCTTGAACTCCCAACCGACGGCCTCAACAGGTCCAGAGACGAGCTTGAGGGTATACTTCTTCAAAGCAGCAGAGATCTCCTCGTCATCAGCGAAGACGGAGCGGAGGTGGCCGATGGAAGAAGCGAGCTGCTTCCAGACAAGAGTGTTGTCCTCACGGTTGAATGACTCGGCAAATGCAAGCAAGCCAGCAGTGCTGCCTTCGCCGGAGACAGCAAGGGCGGCGGCGTCACCGATCAAACCAATCTTGTCCTCAGTAGAAAGAACGGACAACTTCTTGCCGAGGGCCTCAAGGCGCGAAGCGGGGTAGTTGGTGCGGAAGAAACCAGCGTTTGCGGCATTGAGCTTGTAAAGGAAGCCATCCATGAGCTCCCTGCGGTTCTCGTCGTCACGGTCGATATCAGAGTCCAAGCCGGTGATGGTTGCCTCCTTCTCGGTCAAGACTTCGGCCTTAAGGCCGATGTTGGTGATCTCAGGGGTATCAATACCGGCCTTAATGGCGAGAGGAATCCACCAGGTTGTCTCGTCCTCCTCGGGCTTGACGTCACCGGTAGAAAGGAATCTCTTCTGAGAGACATGGATGGTACCACGCTCCTTCTCGTCCTCCTTGACGGTGACGAGGGGAAGACCAATCTTGCGGATCCAGTTGTTCATATGGGCGTTGATGTCCTGACCGGAGACCTCACTGAGAGCATCCCAGAGATCAGAGGTCTTAGCGTTACCGTAAGCATGCTTCTTTAGATAGGCAGAAACACCCTTCAAGAAAAGTCTGCGGCCAAGATGGGCGGCCAACATGCGAATGACAGAGCTACCCTTGAGATAAGAGATCTTATCGAAGATCTGGTCGACCTCAAGAGCGTTCTTGACAGGCACCTCAATGGGGTGAGAAGCACGGAGGGAGTCCAATTCCTGGGCACTCTGGGTAGCCTCAGCAACGAACTGCGACCAAATCTGCCACTCGGGATGGAAATGGTCAAGAGCGGACCATCCGACCCAGGTAGCGAAACCCTCATTGAGCCAAAGCTCGTTCCACCAGTCCATAGTGACCAAGTTACCGAACCATTGGTGAGCAAGCTCGTGGGCGATAACGTAGGCAACGCGGTTCTTATATCTAGAGTCGGACTTGCCCTCCTCGAACAAGATGGCGGTGGTACGGTAAGTGACCAAACCCCAGTTCTCCATGGCACCCATAGCGAACTCGTGGACGGCGATCATGTCCATCTTAGGAAGTGGGTAATCGACGTCGAAAATCTCAGAGAAGAAATCGATGGTGCGGTGAGCGTAAGAGACGGCGAACTCAGCCTGGGCCTTGAGGCCGCGGGTGGTGTAGATGCGAACGGGAATGGGCTTGCCGTCCTTGTAGTTACGCTCAGTCATGGCCTCAACGTACTCGAAGTCACCAAGAGCCCAAGCAAGGAGGTAAGTGCTCATGACGGGTGTTCTCTCGAAAGCGACAACCTCCAACTTATCATTGGAGCCGGCTCTGGTCTCCTTGACAGGCATGTTGCTCAAGGCAGTCAATCCCTTGGGGATCTCCATCTCGAAGTCGAAGGTAGCCTTCAAGTTAGGCTCATCGAAACAAGGGAAGGCCTGGCGGGCGTCACAGGCCTCGAACTGAGTCGAGAACATGTAGTGGAACTGACCATCGGTAGGGGTAGCCTCATGAGGGGTGACTTCAGGAGTATACTTTGCGCGAGAGAAACCGGCCATGTGGTCGTTGATCTTTGCGGAGAAGTCAATGGTAAGCTTGCCTGAGCCCGAGGGGAGGGCAGAGGGGAACTTGAGAGTAGCACGCTCGTTGGTGGCATCGTAAGTGATGTCGGAAGTCTTGAGGTTGACTGTATTACAATCAGCATAAGGTTCAAAAGAAATGAGTTTTTTTCAAGGGCATATAGGACGTAGAATGGAGAGATTTGAATAAACCAGAACATACCATCGCCAGCAACGAACTCGGCAGAGTGAACCTTGACCTCCTTCGTGTTAAGGACAACCTCGTTGGTCTCCTCGACGACTTTAGAGTCGATCTTGACGGTACCGTTATAGCTCCATGAGCCGGCAAACTTGAGGTCGTAGATAGAGAGGTCGTAGTGAACAGGCTTGACACTGCACCAAGCGATCAAACGATCAGATTAGCCAACGAAATTCCTATCTTCACAGCAGCACTTCATAGACAGATAGGATATATGTTTCTTACGCCGTGGGCAAAGTCTCGCGGTCAGACATATTGGTCAAACGGCTAGGCAGAGTAGCGCAGTGTCTTCGCAGCGCGGGGCAGTGATAACCAGCAGAGAGAGAAGCTAGAGCAGCAGGAACAAGAGAGTGGGGAGCAGTTGGAGCAGCAGTCCTAGCAGATCGAGCACCCTTTACTGAAATGACTGGTGATGTTGAAAGATGACGGGTCTGAAGAGTTGAAGAAGTTGCAGTCGTAGTTGAAGTTGTAGTTGTAGTTGTAGTGGGATGTGGTAACGGACGGAGGGGAACAGAGATCGACGCAGCAGATAACGAGAGAGAGCGATAATGATATGACTGCGACTGCGACAGCCTCACTGCGCCCCGACAGCAACCACCACCACCACTACGGCAGCACCGTGCAAGGGACGACTGGAGCATGGTGGAGAGGGAGATGAGAGAGATAAAGGAATGATTGAGATTGAATTGAATTGAATTGAGACGAACGAGAGCTAATCCAAGCAATTATTCAATCAATCTTCAAGGTACAGTACAGTGTGTCTGTCAGATGCCGATTCTCAGCGGGTCCTCTGCCCATTGGTATACGAGATGATACTAACAAGTTACGCCTAGAATACGTGCAAATACACCCGGATATCTCTGCTATCTGCTATCTGCTTGCTCTTTTCTATAGCTAGCTAGCTGTGCATCATCGCCATCGTCATCTTGGATCACAATGTCAGACAGCTCAGGCTCGGACTCTGACGATCTCGAGCTCCGCACAGTCTCTTCTGGCCAGCCAGGCGCACTCAACGGCCAGCAAGAGAGGCGCAAGAGAAAGCGCGCAGGCGGCAAACAGTTTGAAGTCGCTAGGACTTGGGAGACCCTTGTTGAAGGTGCGGATGGAACGATCAAGTCGACTGTTGAGGGTCTGCTCGAAGCCGGCAAGAGGAAAAGACTTCTGCGCGACACCACTCCATTGCAAAGAGGCATCATCCGACATGTCGTCCTCGTCATCGATTTGTCGCTCGCAATGGCAGAGAAAGACCTTCGGCCTACGCGATATCTCCTGACTCTTCGCTATGCGTCTGAATTCGTGCTCGAGTTCTTTGAACAGAATCCCATCTCGCAACTGGGGATATTGGGCATGCGTGATGGAATAGCGGTGCATATCAGCGATATGAGCGGCAATCCAACACAGCATCTGTCAGCACTACGTGAATTGAGAGCTCAAGACCCTAGGGATATGCCTAGTCTACAGAATGCGCTCGAGATGGCACGAGGAATGCTCTTCCATACCCCTTCACACGGCACCCGCGAAGTTATTATCATATTCGGCTCCCTCTGTTCTTCTGATCCAGGCGACATCCACGAGACAATCTCACATCTGATCGCCGATAAAATCCGTGTTAGTATTGTTGGACTTGCGGCGCAGGTCGCCATCTGTCGAGAGATATGCGCTCGCACGAACAACGATGTATCCGGCAAAGACGACGTCAATGACGACGGCGGATACTACACGATAGCTATAGACGAGGTTCACTTCAAGGAGTTGCTCATGGCAATCACTACACCTCCCGTCACACACTCACAAGCCCAGGCTGCTCTCAACTCTTCACTGCTCCTAATGGGATTCCCGAGCCGGACCGTGGAGCAGCAACCGTCGCTGTGCGCCTGCCATTCAAAACCGACGAGGGGAGGATACTCATGTTCGCGATGTGGTACGAAAGTGTGTAATCTGCCCGCTGAATGCCCATCGTGCGGGCTTACACTCATCCTGTCGACACATCTTGCACGATCATACCATCACTTATTCCCCCTCATGAATTACGTGGAAGTCTCGTGGAAAAGAGCAAGTAAGAAAAAGCAAAAATCCTGCTTCTCTTGCGCCGCTCTCTTCCCACCCATCCCTGCACAAGCTCAATCTGACGATCTGCAAACGTCACCAACAAAAAAACGGAGAAAGGGGTCAGTGACGCTGTCGATGGGCACAGGAGTTACTCCTGGCGTCACTTCTAAGGGCATCAGCCCGAGTAGTCGGTATGAATGCACTGTTTGTCGAAACCATTTCTGCATTGATTGTGATGTCTTTGCACATGAGGTTGTGCACAATTGTCCTGGATGCCAGAGCACAGATGTTCTACGTCAAGCAGAGGAAAGGGAGGAAGAACAGAAGAAGAAAAGTAAGAAGAGTACGCACGCAGCTGGGTCTCCTATAGATGGGCAGACTGTCGAAAGGCAGACACCAACAGCAGAAGCGAGATGATGATGAACCTGTTGGTGGTCATGAGTCTGATGATTTACAATTTAATTATAGCAATTGATGGCGTTTAAGGTGTGATTTTCACTTGATTATCCCATTGTCCTTTTCTGTTTCCCATAGAGCATACATATGAACATACCACACATAGCAATATACCTTTTTTATGTCTTCTCCCCCCTATACTTCACCTATTCTGCTGCATTGATTGTACGTACTGTGCAGCGTAGATCCACTACAGCCTGAAGGGTCAAGAATCTACGTCAATTCTCATGTCAAACATCCAGAATTTGGAGACGAATAAATACATATCCTGGCTCATATGTAGCTGAACGAGGGCTAAAGCAGATCATCGGTCACACCGATTGAACCATTGACCTCCTATCGCTGCTGAATAAGGTGCACATCATACATTTCAACCTCTGCGGCTCCCACAGTATATTTCCTCAGCGGACGCCATCCACGGCTCCAACCAACAGACATTACGAATAGCTCCTCGCGGATGGCATCTTAAGAAGAGCATACTTGCAATTTTGCTCAAATAGACAGATTGGGTCTCAATTGCGCACTGATTTACAAGCAAAAGCGACCACAGCAAATTTTGACTGCTAGCAGTGAGCGCATACTATCATATCGCCATGTCGTCGCAACCGGGGCCTGGAGCTCTGCTCGGGTCATCACCATCATCGAATCCGCCAGTCTCTGCGATTCTTCCAGCAGAAAAAGTGTTTCCAATTCAAATTGGATCGCGCATGTTCAGGCTATCAGGAGCATCGATCATGTCCGATGGTTGGTGTTTTGGACCCTTGAATGATGGAAATTGGACCATCAAGCTGAAATTTCTAGAGCACCGTCATACTTCTCCCATTACTTCGAGGAACAATTGAGGAAATTCAATGGAGGGTCAATTTGTACTCTTTATATCGACCGGGATCCAGATACGTTCGCTGAGATCGCGAAGCATTTGCAAGGTTTGTATGAGCTCTCGTCTGGTATAGCGCCATTGATGAAGACACAGGCTGACACTAATCGCACCATGTCAATAGGATACTACGTTCAGCCCCAGGATGGCATCCAATATGCCCGGATATTCGCAGATGCCCAATTCTATAGCTGTAAGGACCCGATAAGCAGCCTCCTCAGCCTCCCCGTTCTGCCTATCCGAGATCCTTAGCAAAGCATGGACCATATCAATTCTGACAATGCTGCGCCGTTGCGCGTGCAGTACCCCGCCTGATGGCTATTCTGTTCGAGTGCGATATCGCCATTGAGATAGGCGCGCGACACTTCCGTATCCCACGAAGCCTCCTTTCGTCACCGCACAATTCCCCAAACTACTTCACACACTCTGTCTCTTTCACCTTCGCGAATCCTGCTCAAGTGTTTCCGGGTCTTGATAGAAACAATCTGCTACGGCCACCGAGCATACGTCCTTTGCATATCGATAACCGCGATCCGGACATCTTCGAGGATATCCTGCGTCTGGTACGTGGGTACGACGTGCATATTCAGAATGAAGAGCATAGGGCTGCGTTGATGAGGGATAGTCGGTATTATCAGTTCAGACAGGTTGAACAGCGGCTGGTGCCGCATGAAATAAGCTATAACCTTGTTCGACGGAAGGAAGAGATTGTTATACGGCTGGAACATCTTAGGTTGCCCGGACTGAAATTCATCAGGGATGAAAATAATTCGGGTGTCACCGGTGGAAGCGGAAACCTCGCGGGGGTAGAGTGGTTGCACTATTCAAGGCCGCTTGTCGATGAAAAACCATATGAATTGATTGTTCAGATCGACGGGGAGTCTATGTTGCTGGACATAGATAATATGCAACTGATACCCCATGGTGCTCTCCGCGCGAAGATGAGAAAGTTTATCGATGCTGTGAAGAAACGATATGGGGAAAATTTAGGGGTCAAAGTTGACACGGGGGAGAACACCCCAGCGACAGCATCGCCTTCGCCTATTACCATGCCAGTCCAGCAGCCTCTTGCGCCTCCCGTCGCTGATCAGGATCTCAGAATACCAGTGCAGTTCGCACGAGAAACATCAGCATCTTTAGATGGGCTGTTTTTGGGCAAGGAGCGAACGAACGACTTTGGAATTGCACCATATTCAACAGCAGCAGCAGCAGCAGGGACAGCAAACAATCCTAACGGCGCGAAAATTCATCAGACTGTGATTACACCGACGCCATCTAGCCCGAGTATACCCATAGCTTTAACCAGTGCAACGGCAGGCCCAGTACCAAATTCACTCAATGAACCCCTGAAACGACCACGGCCAGCAGAGATGGAAGCAATTACTAACCCGTCAAAGAGGCTGAACCGAACCATAGATACACAGCAGCCAGCACAGCACTCGTCGCAACAACAACCAGAGCAACCACAGCCTATAGGAAGCTCTACAGGGTCGGCAGCTGGAACGCAGTCGCTGCCAGACCGCCTAAACAAACCAGCCAAGCTTCGTAGCCCATGGATTCTAAACAACAGTCAATGGAGACTGCGGGTCCGCCCGATCGTTAGCAGCGTCCCTGGCAGCAGCGTCAGCACAACCATCATGAATAATGATGAAAAGAGTGGAGATGGGACACAAAGTCAGGCTTCTGGAAACAAGAAGG
The DNA here is from genome assembly GCA_001636715.1 of Ascosphaera apis ARSEF 7405. NCBI lineage: Eukaryota > Fungi > Ascomycota > Eurotiomycetes > Onygenales > Ascosphaeraceae > Ascosphaera > Ascosphaera apis. The sequence goes on along the minus strand of AZGZ01000010.1, from coordinate 147,569 downwards.
TGGAAGTCATCTTTGTTGCAGTGAAGATTGAAGCGTATACGGGCGAGCGAGCGAGAAACAAGCAAAGGAGGTTCCTTTGAGACGGACGAATGGAACCGAAGATTGAGAGGAAAACTACACACACAGGGCTGTACCAAATACAACTTACCATTATTTTCAGCGTCTTTATACCCAGTATCCCATTCGGAGTACTAGCCGGCGGGACATATTCCAGCTCGTCTTCCTCTTCATCTTTCAGCTTTTGGCAGAGATACTTATGGCAGTCTGGCATTCCGTCAGTCCGTTCGCTGCAGGTCGGAGTATATGCCGCGTCTCTTAGCGTGCTACTTTATATCTTCAATTCTTCTGATTTGGCTGTGAGGCGGCATGTCACTTCATCAGCCAGGAGATTAACGGGCGAATGAGCGATCTGATAATCACCTAATGAGATCTTAGGATTCCACAGCTGCTACTCCTGCCACTCGGTCTTTTCGCCCATTTTCGGCAGCAGTGACAACCTCGTGCACGGAAACGGCTATGCCATGCCTTGCTATGGAACAAGATGGTGTCAAGTGAGCTGAACAAGACAGGAATACCCCTCTCTTTCCTTCCCTGCGTATTCCTTCGCAGCGTTCGCTGTCTTCCAAAGCCATTCTGGATTTGTTCCTTCTATACATGATTACATACATGCGTCCGGGTGGAAATTAGCATTCATCGTATGTAGCGTGCTCCGTGGGGATGTATACGATACAACCCTGGCTTTATACATACACACAGACACATCCTGCAGGCGATTATCTTGCAGGAAGAGGGAAGGCAAGACGAGACGAGGTAGGACTGCACGAGAAGAGCAAATTTTTTATATGCCCGCGCTGTGTCCTTTTTCTTTGAAAAAGTTTCCTTCGTTGATTTTTCTCCTTCAGTTCCCTTTATCAAGGACATAATCATCTTCCAGCAGCAGCAGCATTATCATAATTGGCATCACCTATACGCACCACGAAGAACCATCAAACAAACAGGCATAATTCATAGTACATTGTTACTTTAGGGTAGATAGTTTGCCCTTCTTTTTGCGAGACTCGAATTCAGCGTACCTCATCCACGGATATAAAAATTCCTAATTCTTCAGCGAACCCTGGACCGCTCTCCCTCATTATCCTGGTTCTGGACCTGGTCTCCCCTTACCCTAGTCCTCCGCGTCACTTATCATTGCTCTCTTCGCCCATCACCAATCGAAAACATCCTCGACGAACTGCGTGACACCGTGAGCAGCAACGCTTGTTTGCTTATTTGCTTGCTTGGCCTCCGTTGTGTCTGACTGCTTGGACCGACTGGCTCGCTGGCTGACAGACCTGTGTGTCCGAGATCCTGGCTGTGGTTGCTCATCGTTGCTCACGCCTCGACCCCATCAGCGATACTTTCCTTTGCACGGCTAAGGCAGAGTCAGTTTGCATGTGCCTGTGCTTCTGTTATTGCTTTTTCCGAGCGTAATCGCGGGGTTTTATTGTCTCTGGCCTTACTGTCTCCGTCGAAGCATATTGAATCGCAGCGAAGCGATAAGAGAGACCGAAGACGCATCGAAAGGAAACCCTTTTGACCTCGACCTGCTACATCACCAGCTAGCATATCCTACGCAGCACATTTACGACAATTGCATACGACACATTTATCTCTCGTTCTTCTTCCGTACTATCACCTGTCTCATCAACATCTTCTATCATTATACCCATCATGTCCGGCACTTACAACTTCCAGCCTCGTCAACCTTTAAATCCCACCCCCGTCAGGTCCCCATTCAGCTCGACCACCTCTACTCCAATCCACAGCACTACTGTCTCTCCAAGGCAGGGTCAGGTTGGCCTTCACCCTGCTACGAACGGCCAGCATGCCAATAACAACGGTTCTGTTAACGGAAACACACTCTCAGCCGCTGCATCCGCTAGGGGTCCCAAAGCAGCTGCCAACCCACTACAGCTGAACCTTCAGTCTGCTCGTCAAGTCAGATCTCCTCAGTCACCACTTTATGTCCCGGCTGTTCTGCGTCAGACGGAAAGGGCTCCGAAATTGTCCCGGAATCCGTCACAGGCGTCTTTAAGGAACTCGTCGAGCTCACCGCGGAATGGCTCATTGGATATGAGCCGGCAGCAGGCAAATAATGGTGCGAGCTTCTATTCCACTGCTGCTCCTGCTCCGCCTGGGTCTGCTTCAGGGACTGAAGAGGAGGAGGAGGACGTCTATGACTTGTTGCAAAGTGAGAAAATTGTCATTAGCAAGGAAGCCGAGGAAGAGTGGTTCCGTAGCGAGAAGCTAGGCGATGTTGTTGGTTCTCCCACTAGAGAACACTGGAGGGTGAGCTTATAATGTTCTTTTTGTCTCTCTGATCAGTTGATTGCTAACCCGTCTTTCGCCAGGCTGATGCGGTCTCTCATAACTGTGATTATCCCGGTTGCCGTACATCTTTCGGTATCTTCATGCGTCGCCATCACTGTCGTCACTGCGGCCATGTCTTCTGTGCTGCACACACCCCTTCCATCGTCCCTCTAGACCAGAGTGCCCGATTCCACCCCAACGGTGAATATGGCCGTGCCTGCGATATGTGCTATAAAGCATACCTCAAATGGGACCGTCGTCGTCTCTGGAAATTGATCGCTATCGAGCGTGAAATGGAGGAGCAGCGACGCTTCGAGGCAGAGGGTGGTAGCGGTAAGAACGATGAGAATAAGAGCCGAGGAAGAGCAGTGCTCAAGCCTGGCATGGCCGCAAGGCTAGGCGTGCCCGGGGAAGACCCGAATGATGTGTTGAATGGAGGCGGCATTGGCTGGCCCCAGCATCAGGTTGGAAGTTTTCTCTCAGGCAGCGTTCCGAGGGACTGGTCCTGGAGTACCTTTTAAGTACTCAAATTTTTTTTGTCATTTTCGTCTTGACCCTTTGTCATGGGAACAGCAAGGAAGAAGAAAGGATGGGAAGGAGGCGTTTATATACGATACGCCATGTCGGCCCACACTGAAGACCTCGTATCATTGCTCAGTCCTCAAGGTTCTGAGACGAGTCTTGATCTTACATTTTCTCTCGTTGAGATGACCTGACCGACTTATCGTTTGCTTTGAACTTTCATGGTTCGATTGCATTTTTTTGTTCTTTCTTATGACGCCATTGTTACTTCAATGGTGTGCTTCTCCCTGATGATAGTGCAAATCACAGGGGTGGCCCCAGAGTGACCTCACAGGTCTTTTGCATTGGCGGCCTTTCGTTGCTAGGGTTGGCACGCCACCAGCTTCCTCTGCACCCATCTATCTTCTCAAGTCAATATTGGTTTCACCTTGTGAGACTTTCCATGGGCTTACCATACTCGGCTTCTCATCATTGCATCATGGGAGCATACATGACTGATAAGTCAATGGCCGTCGATCAATTGCCTTGGTCCGCCC